>LSSN01000087.1:7020-20913 GCA_001970855.1 Smittium culicis
TACGCGATTTTGTACATTATTCTACTAATTTGTACAAGCGTGTTCTTCATAAAGAATCTCCCACATCACTTCTGATACTAGATATTGATTTTACGTATTCTTATTTTTTTTTAACTCGAATTTATTTTTTAAAAAAAAGCTATAAAGTTCATTAAAACAGTTGTGCGGTTTGAAAATAAAAATTACTTAAAAAAACGGCTTGCAGGTATGGGAATGAGAGTCTGTTGAAGAAATATGTTTTAAATTAACGTCATGTATGTGATTAATTATGCCAGAGCAAAAAAAAATTGAAATTTTAATACAAAAATCATTGGCTAGAATTTTTCATCGCTACCGCAGCAACCAGCTGCGCTAATGTGGTTTTAAATTTAATACGATTTATTTTAATTAAGTTTATTTTAAAGATTATAAATTAGCCAGAAATAATAAAAATAAATAAAAAAAAACTTATATTTATATTAGTAATAAAGAATAGCCAATAGCAGTATCCAATAAGCAGATTTATCTAACAAGCCAATGGTTAATAGATTTAATTTCGATTATATTTTGAGGGTAAAATCGATAGAAAATAGAAAATGTTCTTGAATTTATACTTTGCCTTTCTCTAATTAGTATAAAAAAAATATCATTACTTACTAGCTCGCTTTTCATAAGTGCCCAATATTTATAAAAATGAGCGGAAAAAATAAAAAGACTTTCGACAAGCCGAAGCAATCCACAAAAGCAGCCAGCAGCAGGTATTTTTATATTACAGAATCATAACTATGATTTAAGTTTTAAGTTTATATGTATGATTTATACCGGTTGAATCCCACGCTTCTTGCCTTCATATATTTTGTTTTATTTTACTAGAGCTGCCGAGTTATTAGGTGGTAATTTTGCTGGAGTTAATGCCTTTAAAGCTAATGCTGCATTGGCTTTTAGCCAGTTTGGAAGAGCCGAAAGTAATGATGAATATCCACAAGATTCATCTTTTGAAGAAAAAGATATCAATAAAAATGAATCTCTAGATTCCAAAAAAAGCCCAAATAGTGAAATTTTAAAGAAGGGAAAAAAAGCTCTAAATAAAACCAAAAAATTCGAATTGCCGCCAAATTCCCCTATCGATGAAAATTTGGCGAGCCTAGTAAAGAGAATGGGGAAAAAAGATGTAACAACACGACTAAAAACTCTTGACGAAATCGATGTTTATGTTTTGAATTATATCAAGATTAAAGAAGGATTAATCCAAAACCCCAATTCCTATAATGAAATCGAAGGCGTTATAAATTGTTTGCTCATGGGTTGGCCAACTGTTTTCGGTTCACAAATATTTGATATCGATAGAAGGATCCGTTTGTCTATACTTAAAGTTCATAGATCTTTCATAACAATTTGTGAAAAGAAGTCTGCAATGGTATTAAGTCAAATTATGGGCCCTTGGCTAGCGTCTTTTTTTGATTTAAATAATGAAATCTCTAGGTTAAGCATTTCGATTTTTGACGAAAATTTTGGGAAAACAGACGACCAAAAAAAACGCGTTTTTGGTTTTTGTCAAGTTGGAATATTGGATTTTTTAAGAACTAGTCTAATCGATTCTAACGAAGATACATTTGCTGACAAGAGATATAGCGATCAAGAAGAACTAAAATTTAGATATCAAATGGTTATAGGTCAATCATTCAAATCCTTAGAATATTTATTAAACAACGTAGAAAAAGAAACAATTTCAAAAGAATTCCATATTTATCAGGAGCTACTTGGTACTCAAAAACTATGGAAAAACTTTATTAGCTCGTCATATGAAAGTTCACAGGTTATATTTTCTGCCTATTCTTGTTTTAGTGCTTTTATGAAAAAAATTAATGAACACGAGTTTGATTTTGATGTGAATATATGCAGAAATATAGCTAGGGACGTTATTAAATTTAGCCTATCATCAAAACGCGAAGCCAGCTCGCAATCATATATATGGGACTCTGTTGTTTATTCAACAAAGGCTTTTCCTGAATTGTGGATACCTGAAAACAACTCTACAAAAAACAATCTGATAAACTATCTAATTAGATACTTTAAGTCTGGCGAAGCTAATTTGTCACCACTAGTATCATACCCATCTCTTTATTTATTGCTAAATTTCATTCCTGTCCAAGTATTTCTAAAAGATAACACTGGATTTGATATTCTCTCTGCAGTTTGGTTGGGCGCACCCCTCGAAATAAGACAAACTCTCCCTGGATACAAAATTACGCAGCCCATTTCCACTTCTGATCCCTCTGAAATTTCTCAAGCTAAAGAAGTAAATCCCAAGGCTCTTGAAGCAAAAAATAAATCATTAAATTCATTTATTAATTCTATATGCGAATGTAGCCTTTTTATATGGACAGTGCAATTTAAGAGCTTTTA
Source organism: Smittium culicis (assembly GCA_001970855.1). Classification (NCBI taxonomy): domain Eukaryota; kingdom Fungi; phylum Kickxellomycota; class Harpellomycetes; order Harpellales; family Legeriomycetaceae; genus Smittium; species Smittium culicis. Next base: position 9,406 of record LSSN01000087.1, read on the forward strand.
TAATACTGAAAACTACGTAATCGAAAAAGAGAATTTTCTAAATACCCAAATTTCATCCTCTTTAGATAGTATTCTTAACTTTTGCATTAGATCTGGATATCAAGGCTCAGAAAATAATGATCCCAAAGTTGCCTCATTAATTATTGAACGTATCTTTGGAAATTCATTCCAAAAGTTATGTCAGGATGACGATAAAATATTTGAGCTATTAAATAAACAAATACTTGAATCTTTTGAATCTGTAATTGAAACTAACGTTAAGTCTCCAAAATTTTCAAATTCTGCAATTAGGCTCTTAAGCTTACTATCTAACATCTCAGAATTACTAGAAAATGACTCTAAAAGCAAACCTCTCTCTGATAAAATTAAAATGGGTCTACATTCTATTGAAAAGTGGGCTAAGCTACTTTCTAGTAAATACTATAAATTTTTATTGGACGATATTCCTCACCTTACAGACACTTCAGACCTCAGCGTAAAAATTCATTTTACTAAAACAATACTATCTTTTTCTCAAAATTTCCCAGACCTGGTTTTTACTGAGAGCCAAGACATAGTTATTCGCTTTTTGGATTCAAATGCATCTCTAGAAAACAGTAATATAACAAAGATATCTGAACTAAGTTTAGATAACATAACCAAATATTACTTAGAGTGGCTAAAGTTCCAATTAGACAAAAATCTTGATATGACTAGTTTGACTTCTTGCATCGATGATATTGTTTTACAGCTATTTTGCTCTAAAGGAAAATCTTTTGATATTGTCGACAGCTTAAATTCAAAAAATGAGTGGTGGAGACTAAAGTTGCTTTTAAATGTATTAAAAAGCATATTTAACTTTATCAAACTAAATGAAAAAAAATCTGAAATTCTACTTGATCGGTCTTTGCTACATTTATCTTTTATAGAGAAACTTGTTGTAGACTTGCTAGAAAAAATTTCATTCGCTCAAACCGATCCAAAGTTTGATTTAGCGAAACTTCTAATTTCAAATATTAACGATTTAATTCTATCTGAATGTTACATTAAACAGGGTTCTATTTCGATTTCGAATGTTGTATATAGCAACGATACTATAACTAGAATTTTTATTCACTTCCTCAACTCAGTTAAAGAGTCATACGTTCAAACTCTAAGCATTAATGAAGAGCAAAGTCTTTCAAGAAACGATGCTGGCGCTCATATTAGCTCAAATATAATGCAAATATTATCTTCTTCTTTATCTAACGTATTGAAGGGTTTCACACTAAATTATTCTGCTGGATTTTTATTTGTTCTAAAGCTAATAGAGGTATCTAAAAATCTCAATGATAAATCAATGTTCTTTTTATATCTAATCGCGTTTAAGGAAGTGAAAACAGATAGTGAAATACTGATAAGAAACTCTTCCAAAGAAATTATAGACTCTATGCAATACATTTTGCTAAAAAGCTCTAACTCCCCAAGCTTAGAAGGATCGATAGAACTTATTGTTTTCTACTTTGAATCTTTATCTAAAGACATAATCTCTTCAATTATATCACAGCTATCATTTACAAATAATGAAAAATCTACATATAATTTTAACCAATTAGTAGAGTCTGGGATATGTCTAGTTAATTCCGCATACTCTCTTAGCTACCCTAAATCTAGAAATTCAAATACTCTATACAACTACTTTGGCCTAGTCATGAAAACTTTCTTTTTGATAGAAAAAGGGAATAAGACATGGAATATCATTTCAGATTTAATCGATGAGTGCTTTGACAGCAGCGATTTTTACACATATCTTAGAACGAGAGATGTTGAGGATTCGGGACTAAAATCGCTAGCACTTTTATCAAAAAGGAGCCGAAATCAACCCAAAAAAATAGTTCAAATTAAAATTGGCCTAGCTAAATTAATGTCTTTTATTGGCACTATACTTTCAGAATCAATAAAAATTAGCGGAGAATCGTCTAAAAATATCTTTAAATCTAAGGAGCTATTTTTAGAGATATCTGACTACAATATCAATAATTTAGATTTTGTAGTTAGTGGGGTAGCATCAATTTCATTGATTTTACAATTCTCTCCACTCTCTTATAGAGATACTAAGCTTTTCCGTAGCGCAGAAGAAGTTTGTACATTTATATGCACTAGAATATTACAACTTGCAATTACTGATCTCTACGAAACAAAACAATCCAAATCTTGGCTGAAAGCATTTTCAAACTGCTTATTTAGACCTGAAAGCTTAGAAAAATCAATATTTGCGTCCATAATAAAGCTTACTAACTCACGCCTAGATTTTAGGAGAGGAACTGATTGGAATAAATTACTCTTTTGGACTCAAGTTAACACTCGAATCTTTGAATATTGCTCTTATATTAATCTGAATAATAGCAGAAAAAGTGAAAAAGACACTGATATCTTCAACTTTAACTATACAGATTCTAATGATTCTAATTTGTTAGACGACCATTTGATAAATCCACTATCAAATTATCTACAGGAAAACGGAAATAACAGATATGATCTCGTCATTGTAGCAACCATAATTGGTATTATTGAGAATTTCTATGTTGTTGATAAAGTGATTAAAGTATCTGGACAAATTGAAAATATTGTGAAGATTTTATTAAAGAAACTTGAATTTTCAATATCGTCTTCCTATGTAGAGGACTCTCTTATCTGCTCGAGCCTATTAAATATCTTTTTATCAGATAGCGGGTTTGAAAACAGAGTATTCTTGTCAGTTGGGTTTAGTAAAATGTCTAGTTTGCTCATTGATCTTGTAAGCAAGCTAGCTCCAGTAGGAAAAATTTCGGCACAGTCACTAAAACTTCCAAATAATAGTAGTACAAACACTACTCCCCGTGGAAAAAGTTTGTCTACAAATGACTCTTATTCGTATTCAGCAGCCTCAATAGCAAGCGATATTTTTATAAAAATTTACTCATCGTCAAGTTATCAATTTAAGGTGGACTATCAACATTCGATTGCTAGGTTATCTATAGGGTGGATATTTGAAACTTCTGAAAATTCTACTGAAAATGATGCCAAACTTTTTTTGGCAGAGAACGCTTCAAATTTAATAATAAGCCTATTAAAAATGGGAAATACGGGTGAGCTTGCATTAGAAACTATTAGACCTTTATTGGATAGATTTTTCTCCACAGCTGTTCCACTAGTAATTAACTTAATCAAAGGAATCAAAAATGATCACCTGGAGCCGATTCATAAAGCTTTTGTTGACTCGATTGTTATGGGACTTGAACTAGGAATTGACACGATTGATATTAACATTCTTGAAAATCTTGATATTTTCGGTTCAAGTGTAAATAAATCAAAAGTCATTTATAGCCAATACTTCAGATTTGTTAGAGTGTTGAGCAGGCTGTCCAAGCTAGAAAATTCGGAGTATTATTATTTATATTTGGAAAAGTATAATGAACTATTATTTAAAGGTGATGGTGAAGATCCGGACAAAGATTATGCAAAGATCATGGAAAACCACTTTAAGTTAGTTAAAAGCAGCGTTTCGGAGCTGTACTCGAGCTTTGGTAACTCTGGAATAATTTTTGAAAAAAGAGATAATTCGCAGCAGTTTTACCAGGAATTAGATCTCATAGATATAGAGTCAGCCACGAAAACATCGATTTCTTTTGATAGAGCATTTAAGAGATGGCTTATAAATTTGTGGACTCTATTTGAAATTTTCGAGAAATATATTTCCGAGAATAACTTTGATGAGGAAGATCCAACTGAGAAATTAGTTTCAATGATAGAAAAAAGTAGAATCTTTGATTATATTATGATTCCTATGGCAATTATACTAAGCGCAGTTGATTCATCTCAAATTCTCAAACTATTTTCCTACTTGGATTTCGACTTGCAAACTTTATTTGATCACCAAAATACAAATGGAGAAGCTCACTTTATAAACAAAAATCATATTCTGGCGTTATCGCAATTTTTATTTAAGATTCTTTATTTATTCCCAAGCTTCTGCAGGACATATGTATCCAATACGGAGAATGAACCGTCTACTAAAATAACACAGTTTTATGGCAGCAAGTCGACGGAAGTAGCAGTATATCTTACCAGCATTGCGCATAAAACTTCATTAAATTGGTTTTCAGAGTTTATAATCAAGAACATTTCGGTGCATCTAATTGCCAGGGAATTCCTATACTTGGACCCGATTGGACTGCAAGAAGCATTTCAAAGGAGCAAGGTTGTATGTGGAAATTCTAGCTATTCAGAGGAAATTAAGGGTACTGATTATAGGAGAGTGATCAATTGCGGCGATAGCTTGAAGTATCCAGAGGTAGCGTGGCCACAAAACGTTGACGAAAGCCAAAGCGAAGTGCTTAGTTTGATTGAGCAATTCAGCGAGCATCAGCAAACGAACACAAGTTTGGAGATTGAGGTGAAGGTGACAGGGCAACTGGTGAATTTCGTGAAAGGTGAGCTTGCTAGTGAGGGTACAAGCAGTGGTTTTGGTGGTGGTAAAGGCAAGAGCGGGTTAGTTAGCGGACCATCCACTTCAGGCGGGAACAACCCTAAGGGGTTATCAATAGGAAGCGGATCAGTTTTGGGCAATGTAGAAATAAAGTTCGATGCAGGTGAGTATAATTTGTCGATAGTATTAAGCGTGTCTGATTCGTATCCGCTGTTTGTGAACGATAACCAGCAGTACCCACTGAATATATCTATTGAGCAAGGGAAGCATTCTATAGTTTTAACGAAAGAACAGATCCGACTTTTACAGGTTCTTTTTAGGTCATTGATGAGCAACGACTCGAAATCAAGGGACTTTACAAGAACAAACACAAAAATAGACTACGTTGCCAAAGAACTAGTTGAACGAGTGCAAAACATTTTGGTGGATATTAGCGAGCACGATACATGTTTCATTTGTTATAGTTTGTTTTGTCCAGTTAATAACAAGCTGCCAAGCAAAGTGTGTACAACTTGCAAGAATAAGTACCACGCATCGTGTTTGTATGGATGGTTCAAATCAAGCGGACAGGTCACTTGTCCATTCTGCAAGAATATTTTTTAGAATTACTTTATTATATATACTTTTTTATTGAACTAAATTACGAAAATATTAAAAAAGAAAATTACATTTTCGATCTTATTAGTACAACATATAGCAATATTATATTTAATAACGATAGGATGTTTTATAAATGAAATTGAAGCGAGTTATGGGAATGGATTAAAAATAAGGTTAGAGAAAAAAAAAGGTGGAAGTATTGGTGGGTACATTTAAGAATTAAAAACAAAATTATATTTATTTGCAAAACACTAAAGAGCTATGTGATAAATAAAAAAGGAATTTTGTTTGACTACGGAAGAACTCGATGAAATAGGGGGAAATGAAAAAAATGAGCAACAAATATTTCGACAAAAACAGTATTTAGTTTTATTACAAGGAAGTGGGGACAGAGGGTATTTGATGATCGAAGAAATAAAAGTTGCATATTTTTTCAATTTAGTTTCGCTTTCCCTAATATACGATTTTTTTTTAAAAAAGTATAGGTTAAGGATAAATAAAAATTTTTAATTGTAAATTAATTTTAAATATTAAAGATATTAAAATCAGGAGGATACTTACAGAGATGATCAAGCTCATAGTTCCGTAGACGGTTGAGACGAGGCCGACGGCAACAAGACCATAGACGCCATATACGGTAGCTTTGGCACCTTTTCCTCTCAAGTAAATTGGGACTGGGGAAGATTTTTGGTAAAGTCTTTGTTTTTCAAGAACGCTCATGTTGATCAGTTAAAGTCTAAAAGAAAGTACGATGCTATTAATATTTTTTGGGTAGATTAAATATTAGATTTGAACGAGTATATAAAGTAAGAGTAGAAGATGGTTTGTAAAAATGTGTGAGTGGAAATATTACCTTTTTTGCTTTTTATTTATAAACTTATTGATGTTGCTTTTGTTGCAAAGTAAAGTAAAAGTCGAAGCAAATGTGGTCTTGTAAAAAGCTTTATGAATAATGTAGTAGCCTTTATGCCTTTTTTTTATAAAATCGTTTATTCTCGTCACTCCCTTAATTTAATTATCCATATCATAAACCCTAGATAGCCTATTGGATTTTAACTTGTTAATGTTTTTATGAAGCATAAACCAATCATTGATCTGAATCCTAACTAATCAACAGTAGATGTTGATATCCTATCGATTCTAAAATAAAAGTGGCATGAGTTTTAATTTAATATGCGCTACTGTTTGTCCCCTATCTCGAAATCACTAACAAGTATTGGCCACAGATATTTTTTATAATCTTTGCCCAATAATCTGAATTGAAAGCTGATAATTGGCTAATTATCTTATTCCTGGAATCTATTTATTTTATCAAACCAACTCTCCAAAAATCACCATTTATCTCGTCCTTAATTTGGCAAAGCATTACAATTACTCCAATTAAATGCGCTGTTTACTAAATTAATACACTTATTTTTTATATGCTTTCTTTTACTTATATTGATGCTCGAATTTTATGGCGTGACTATAAATTTGATTTTTTTGGATATGGTACCTGAGCGAAAGGAATTTCAAACGCCTTTAAAACATTCTGGGGTCAGCACTCTTAAACTTAATAAAAAAATCATAATTGGATAAACTAAATAATAAATATTAGTTATTGGATGTATTATTGTTAATTGCCAATAAATTATTATTATTCAAAATCGATTTTTCAGTTTATCATTTGTTTGGATAGTTTTTGTTGTTCAAATAAAGCCAACCACCCCTAAAAGGTATAAAAGAATACACCTATTTTATTCATACTGTATGATTCTAAACCCTTTCCCAGGCTGCAGGCTGTTTTTTATCCACAAAATTTAGCCAACTGAATACAATAAAAACAATTTAATTCTGAGAATAAATCAATAATCGATATATTATAGAGTATCATCAAATAAAACATTTTATTATAAATCATATACGAATCAATTAATTATTTTTTTCAAAGAGTGTTAGACGGGAAAGGATTAAAATGCAGTTAAAATACAGAAGACCTGTGCATAAGAAAACTATTTTTCTTACGAGCTGACATTTTCCCAGTGGATATTTATTCAAGTTTTTTTGAATTGTTGTGAGCAGTAGTATTTATGGTAGACATTTGCTGAAATATGTAGCAATAATGTGTTAGAATGAGATTTTAATCAAATCCCTTATGTATATAAATTATTATCTTTTGGTCTAAAATAGATAATTAACTGCAATTACAAATAACATATTAGGGATTCTAAACGAAGAAAGCGCTTTGTTTCAGCTTATAATTATTGAACTGATTACTCATATTTTAAAATAATTATTGGCGGAATTGGTAAGGAAATCCCATTATCTATTTAATTTTGAAAGTATTATTTGCTCAAAATAGTGTTAAATATTTTATATAAATAATACAGTAAAACCTCCAAGATAGCAACTTTATTAATGTTAAATTGAAAAAATATTGGTTTGTTGTTTAAAGTATACCACATTTTTATTAAAGCGAATTTATAGGCTAATTAAATTAAATTTTCAAGTTTTAGTGAATTTTAATTTTGAATTGACTACTTATATTCTAAGAATATAGCCTATATCAATTGCATTCTGAGAAGGAAATTCGCAGTTCTGTTGTAAAATGGCTGTAACATGAGCCAAAATACAATTTCTAACATGTCAACTAAAACATTTAACTTTACGAATTAAGTTTTAATTTTTATTTAAAAAAAAACAAGCCAATTAAATTATTATGTCTATACTGAAAAAGTTTAACGGTTTTTGCAAATTTGTAGTTAATACCTAATATCCTATTTTTAGCATAAAAAAATCAATTTCGCGACATAAATATCGTCTAACTGCGATTTTTTACATTTTGAGCTTCCCAAATATGCGTAAAATATGGATTAGCTATTAAAGGCTAAATTTTCTCAGCTAATTAAAAAAATCAACCCTAATTTTTAGAGTATTTAAATTTATTAAACTGTTTAAAATTAATAAATAACTAAAGTCCTTAATCTGACTATCTTTGATTACGTATTGATTTAAAATATATTTAATTTTATTTTGCTTTTTTTTTGATAATTTTTGGAAAATATAAATCCACGAAATAATTAATAGCAGAAAAATTAGGCACGAGAAAAAAATATTTATCTCTTGCAAAAGATTGAAATATTATCGAAAATAGAAAGTAATTAAGAAGTTCTGAAATTGAAATAGAATATGATATTAAAAGCAATTATAAGATAATGGCTATACTAAAATATATTTTATTTAGAAAAGATGTAAATATACTAATACTATTACTAATGACTTGTGAGGAATTTTAGAAGGATAAAAAGTAAAATGTTTTTTAAACTTACAAAACGACTTGCTTTTCCGCTAAAGGAAAAGTAGTTATTTATATACTTTATTTGGTTTGAGTTGTTGACCAAATTACTATGTAAAGTTTGCAAACGAGATTTACAATGAATTGTTGCTGTTAACAATGCGCATTGTAAGCCTTTTAGTTGATCTGGTTGTTCTATGTAGGAAAAATTTCTCACAGCTATAACATTTCTAAAATAAAAAAACAAAGAGAAAAAATACTAAGCTATGCAAAAAATATTCCGGGCACTAATTTAATAATACCAAACATAAAATTTAATGATATAAACGAGTTATATCTAAATTTATTCATGATTTTTGCGAAAGAAATTTTACTGTTAATGGGTCATCAATAAAATTAGTAACTCAAAAATATACTAAAATTAAATAAATTGAAGGTCTTAAGGCTAGTAACGGATGGATTTCTAGTATGGAATTTAGAAACGATTTAAAATTTAAACTTATAAATGGGGAGCAAGGATCTTCAAACTTTGACGATGCAAAGAGTTTTGTAAATAATTTTCAAAATTTCTTAAAAAAATATGAGCTTGAAGAAATTTTTAATAACGATGAAACTGTTTTATTTTGGAAAAAACCCCCGAGAAAAACTTTTATTAGATTCAAAGAGAATCCAAGAGGGAGGAGATCTTCAAAGGAGCGAATAAATATACTATTTACTGTAAGCGCATTGGGAGAAAAGCTTAATACCTTGATAGCTGGAAAATCAAAAAGCCCAAAGTCATTTAAAGAAAAAAATATCTCTGGGTTATATATCGAGTATATACACCGGATAAATTCAAGGATGACACAATAAGTATTTTTTAATTTTTACTCAAAAATCAACGAAACAATAATTATTCTGAATGAAAAATATTAGTAATAACTGAAAATTTCAAGGGCCATAAAAAATATGAATTAAAAAATATCGAATTTCTTTTTTTTCCATCAAACACGACTTCACTAATCCAGCCACTTGATAGAGGTGTAATAAAAACTTTTAAATATAATCATAAAACTGCTTTATTAAATCAGATTATATGTTCTGCAAATATTTCTAGAGAATTAAATTATAGTAGAGTAGAATTAATGATTCAAATGAGATAATTTCTTTAGGATGGAAAAAAGTTTCAAAAAAACCTTAGTTAATTGTTTAAATTATTTTAAAGTCCAAACAATGAAACAATAATGGCTCAAAGTGAAATTGGGATTCCAGGATTATCACAAGACACCTTTATTCAAGGAGAAACAATTATAAAATCAGAAATTATACCATATTCAAAAGAAAATTATTTTTTGAACTCAGAAATCAGTTTATACAAAGAAAAAAATTTCTTAAATATCATAGATTAGAATGAATATTTAAATATGGAAATCCAAAATACTTATTATGGTAGTTTAGACGAATTATTTAATAAATCTATAGAGAAATTCAAATATACCTGAGAATGAATGAAATTAATAGTTAAAAAAAATTTTTTTTTAAACTTTTGAGTAAAGTCAAAACCCTTAATGAACAACTTGCACCACACCTGAGAATGACTCTATTAGATTATGAATATTAACTGGAAGAACTTAGTAAAACAATATAGAGTATTTTAAACTTAAAAATCTTTCATTATATATAACAATTTAATATAGTATATGGATATAAATTATTTTTATTTATAAATCAAACTTTTCATTATTAAAAGAATTAAACTAGCAAATTTCAAAGTTTTTTTTTGGTTTAAGGTGAAATTGGTATAAAGAATATACTATTAAAATACAAAATATAATACTTAGAGTAAACTTAGAGCGAAGATTGTTAAATAATCAGAACTGAAAATTTCAATGTTATTTTGGTTTTATTTTATAGGAATACTATTTTTGATAATACGCTTTTGAATCTTTAGGATAGCATATATTTAAAATTGTCTGTAGAAGGACTATAAAATTAAAAAAGAATTAAAAAATTATGAATATAAAAGAAATCATGAATTTTAACATATCTAAAGTATGCTATAATTTGTAAATATAGTCATAAGAATTTTAAATTAACTAAATTCGTATTTTAACGTTAGTTCACTGGTTAATTTCATGCTCTTATGTCGCATTTGATTTAATTTTCTGTTAAAAAATATATTCTATACCTATTAAATCGAAGAACATATTCTATAAACTAATAAAGCAATATCTAAAAGGATAAAATGAGAATAAGGAAAATTTTTAAAATAAATCGATAAGAGATAGGAATATTAAGAAAAGCCCAAATTTAAAAATAAAGTATGCAAATTTAGAAAATAAGAAAAATTCTTAAATAAAACCTTAGTGGCCAAAGGCATAATTTGACACAAAATAAGGTTATTTAAAATGAAAATAATGATTGTATAATATAGTATGAAAATCAATAACAATCGAGTCAACATTTTTATTGGATGAAAAAAATCAAAATTATTTTAAAGACAATTAAAAAATCTCTCGGATGGCAATTTTCCATCCGAGAAAGGATTTGGTCCGAAAATTGGTATATATTGCTGTTACTTTCTCAGAGTTTTTAGTGTAACTCATTGTGCATAATATTTCTCTCTTTGTAAAGAATCTCATATATATTGTTCAGAGCTAAATCTATTGTCAACAGCTCAACTAAACTTAAATTGTTATTGATTTATTTTAGCCGAGAAATATGACTTTCATGCCTTTTAAAAACTATTGGAATCTAATATTTTTATAGCTTGTGGGTTTTTATCAGCATCTAATTGCTGATTGAGACCATCTGAAATAAATATATAGTAATGCTAATATATTAACAATTTATATCAATACCGTTGCAAAATAGAGTTAATCATCTATAAGATACTATAAAGTTTAAAAAATAGTTTCTTAATATATAAAATTTATAAGAAGGAGCACTTACGAAACATGCTCTTGGAAAAATTTAAAAAAGATAAAAGTAACAATAAACTTATAAAAAAATCATTTAAAAATACAAAGAGTAAATTTTCCTCATTTTTTGATAGCTTGTTTTATCAAGCTAAAACCGTAAATATAAACAAAATAAAAACTCCCAAAACTGAAAGCTATTTAAAAACAAAAAGAGTTATATAAAAAGCGGTTCTTATCCTAAGCAAATAAGAAATTGGATTTAAAAATCTCAATTTCGTTTCATAAATCCCACCTGTTTCGTTAATACA
>LSSN01000088.1:0-13734 GCA_001970855.1 Smittium culicis
AAATAATAAATAATAAATAATAAATAATAAATAATAAATAATAAATAATAAATAATAAATAATAAATAATAAATAATAAATAATAAATAATAAATAATAAATAATAAATAATAAATAATAAATAATAAATAATAAATAATAAATAATAAATAATAAGTAATAAGTAATAAGTAATAAGTAATAAGTAATAAGTAATAAGTAATAAGTAATAAGTAATAAGTAATAAGTAATAAGTAATAAGTAATAAGTAATAAGTAATAAGTAATAAGTAAATAAGTAAATAAGTAAATAAGTATATAAAATATCTCTTATTATTTTCTTATAAGAATTATTTAATATCTAATCATGATACATAGGTTCAATATATCAAAAAAATAGGGTTTTCTTGATATATTATTCAGAATAAAATTAATATAGATAACACTTGTAGATTAAATATTATTTTTATTGTTATATCCTATTTATGTTAAGTATAGAATTAATTATATTTGATTATATCTTTACAAAATTTTGAATAATAGGCTATTAAAGAACTCGAACAGAATTCGAAATGAAATGAACAATTTTTTATGAAGATTATTTAATTATGTAAAATAAGTTTCCTTTTATGAATTTTAAGCGGATTTGATATTACTTCTAAGAATTCTATACTATAAAAATTTTCGTTTAAAACTTTTTTTATGAATAAAATTGTTTCAGTTTTTAAGTCTATTCCAAAAAAGATAGCCTAAAATGAATGAGGAGTATCAATAATTCTTATTGAGTTTTATAAACAAAGTTTTCTGAAGAGCGTGCGCAAGAAATAAAATTATTTCTAATTTTTAACTGAAGGAATGAGAATTTTCATAATATGCACCATATAAAGGAGCTAAAACTTTGAAAATTTCTCCAGGGTAATGTGTCGTAGAGAAATAATACGACAAAGAGAGCTCTTATTAATTCCAGGGTGACATTATTTGAGAATAAAAAATAATGGGATTTTAAATTCAAAAAATTTTTTTGATGCAAAGATAATTTGAAAGCGGTTTTTTATTACAAAGAAAGATTCTGGAGATCTGATATCAACCAGATTTCTATTAAATTATTATATATTATTTTATTATTCAACTATAGAAATTAATATACAATAGTATTGGTCTATATTAACCGTTATGAAACTAGCAAAAGATTTCTCTAATTCATATTATTACACACAATACTATTCTATATAAGTTAGAGAGTAAGTTTTATAAAAAAAAACAATTAATATTCAATAATTAAAAGAAAGAACAAAATATTTTTTATTGTAAGCTTTTTAAATACAAATTTGAAACCAAAATAGTCCCTAGGGAATACTTATTAAATAAATCTAGACGGGGAACTTTAGATTCTCTCACAATAGGAGAATTAATAAGAACTATTGAACTTATTTCTTTTATGAATAAATACATATAATAATAAAACGGTAGTTGGTTTTGAATTTAAAGTATAAGAAAGAATTTTCTTATGTTGCACTTTAATTTTATATGCGAATTTCTAGCTTGTTATGACTATTATTATTTTTAGAAATTTATTATTTTTTTTATTATTAAATTTTAATATATATAAGGATGATTTTTTCATGAAATTCCAATCTAATAATATATATATTATGAATATAAAATATACATATTATTAATAAAAGGGGTTTTTATTACCACCGTGATTATAATTTTTAAGTATAGTGTCAACAATTTTAGTTTTGATTTCAAAAATTCACTGTCTAGATAAACTTTATCTATCATAGATTTTAATCTTGTTGGCTATAATCCACATAGTGCATACGCTTAGTAAAGCTCCATTTATCCCTTAATCATTTTTGAATTATACTTTAAAGTTCTAAAACAAGAATTATAGTACAATATTATAGGCATAAATTTATTTTGAGGTAATAGATAATGCAATAATTAATTAATTTGTTCTATGAGCTCAGGATTTAATTTAAATTATCGAAATTTTATAAATTATAATAAAATTTGGCTCTAATTACTAGTCTATAATTCATTTATTTTTTTGTATCTGTAAAAATACTACTATAAATTTGATCAACTTTGTTGGTGGCGATGAATAAGAAATTTGATATGAGAGAGTAAGTTTAATATACTATGAGAATATTTTTGCCTTCAAAAAGTAAATATTTCCGAATAGATATATTTTTTTTTAAAAACTGGTCTTCAAAAGCCTGTAATAATTATATTTGTACATTTCAGTCACCCTATTCTCTAGCTGCAAGTCGAATTAAATGCATATTGTATTACTTTGGATAAATGACATACGGGAGAACTTTATATAAAATAAACTCCCATTGCGAGAAGGATCAGATTCGAAAGTTGTATCAAAAAATCAGCCTCAATTAGTCACCTTGAATAACCTAGTTAGAGCAGTAACCTCGTACCTATGTCAACTCAGAATCGAGAGATGAAAATTATACCAAAACAAATAATAAAATAATACTGGGATTTTCATAATTTTTGTATTTCTATGGCGTATTTTTCAACGTGGATTCTTTTTTTAGCAGGGATCTATAATTATTATAGTAGAAATTAACTGATTACCTTTAAAACATTCTATATAGCTATAGAAAAAATAAGTGCCTTTTCATAGTCAGGGCACCAGGGGGGATAGGAAAAGTCAAGTTATATTATTTATGAAATATTTATATAATAAAAGTATACAAGTTAATAGATAAAATAATTCAATAACAGAAATATAAAATTTTTATATTTTTTCAGAACTTGGTTTTTGAATTACAAGAAATAAAAAATAAATAAAATAGAAACAAAAAGAAAAAACAAGAATATAATATTATATAACATTATTTAAGAATTTATAGCTACTATTGAAAAATAATTGCCAAATAATTTTACTGTTAGTTTATATGAATAAAAACTGTTTTTTATTTATTATAAATCGATGAATTCTATCTAGAGTCAAAAAAATTTCATTAAATATTGATCAGATGAATCTTGATCGCTTTAGAAAATTCTAGAATAGGTTTATGAGAGAATTAGAGAATTAGAGAATTAGAGAATTAGAGAATTAGAGAATTAGAGAATTAGAGAATTAGAGAATTAGAGAATTAGAGAATTAGAGAATTAGAGAATTTTGGTTAAGGACTTGATTCGCTTAGTACTATAATTTTATTTATTTATATTTTTATGTTTTAAAACCTTATTATATTATTAGATACAATAAAAAACGATAAATTTTAATTTTTTATATCTTAATTAATTTCAACCACCAATAATTATATATGGAAATATATCGGTAGTAGATATCTTGTACCAGATTGCTCAAAGAAGCTATTTCATCATAACAATTCTTATTCAATTAAAAAAGACATTTTCTTTAAAGCTGAACCAAAAAATCCCTAATAATCAATTTAGCCGGGTTTAATCTAAATAATTAAATGTAAAAAATCCATAAAAAAATTTATTTTAGGACAATTAAAATTTTTTTTTAATTAAATGTCTCCTGTATTATAATGATTAATTAAAAATGAGATAAAAATCTTATTTAAAATGAAAATATTAAATAAAAAATAAAAAATATATAGCAGTAATAAATTTAGATCTATTTAAATATGACACAAACATATTTTAAAATTAATTCATAAAAAAAACGGAAATTAATTTATTAAAATTATCAATAAAAAATTGAATTATGTTAACATTAATTCTATATGTTTACATGTATAATAAAATTTGAATATTTCGATATCTCATTTTTCTTAAATTATAAAAATAAGAATTTTATATATAATTAAATAAAAATAAAACCACATATATTTTTTAGAAAACTATGAGAATAAGAGTTTCAATATTAAAAGCCCAAACTGTTGTGAAGCCATCACATCTAAAATTTGTAGCATATTATAATATCAAATTATCAATAATAGGGTATTTATCTGGTTTTGCGACATGGTAGAAATATAAAAACGAAAATTAGATGATAGATCTAACAATTACACAATATATCACTGAAAGAATAGCTATAAGGAGATTAAAGCTACAATTAGCGGCACTCTTAAGTTTTAAGAATGTGTTATAATTTGTATAAATAAAAATTATGACTTTCAAAAAACTAATTAAATATTTCTTATAGTTTTGAGAATAATTAATTTGAAAATCAACATTTTTGCAGAATAATTGAAAAATGAACATTTATAAAGCTAATATAAATTGTGAATGTATTCAATTAACAAATTCTCAGAGGTGGTATAAACTTGAAATTTGGTTATTTCATAATATCAAAAGTGGATTCTTTACCCTAAAAATTGCTAAAAAATTCTCAGGATTAAATAAGTGAGGCTTTTATAGTATTTTTTCATTAAAAATATAAATCGCCTTTATATTGTCATCTGATTTTAGTATTTAGATAATGCTTCCTGAAATTTATGTACACCAATGTCACTAAAGTTAATTAAATAGTCTTTATTGAAAAAATAACGTTAAGTTTAATTTTCATCAATTATAAATGAATATATTAAACAGTATATTCGATTAAATAAACTTGAGTGAGTTAAATATAAATTTTATTTTTCTTTTAGTGCAAAAAAAAAAACTAAAAAGAATTATAATATCAGAGATTTTGATATCAAGATTGCGTATACATCAAGATAGCTTTAAATTATTCGTTATTATTATTTTTTTAAACAATAAATTTATTGATAATGTACATACTATTAAAAAAAACTTATAAAATATATAAATTATTAGTTAATATAATTTTTTTATTGATTAGCAGTAATATTAAATTCTTGAGGATAAATAACACCTATTTGAAATGAGATTATTTTAATAATTTTTCGAGTTAGGTCTGCCATGATATTTTGAATATTTCAATTTCAAAATATTTTTTCATAATTTATTACAATCCGTTTTTTTTAAAATCTCTTTAAAAAATAATAACATTATATAGTCCAAATATCCGAATTATAAATTTTATCTTTGGTTGAAAATAGAACTTTAGAATTCATATTATATAGATGCGAAAGGTCTTACAAATCAATATTGACAACTACTTTTATAAAGAACCTTACTGTATATTATTTGGATTTACAAATTATAAACTAAATTGAAAGATTAGAATCAAATTTTTACAGGTAAATAGATTTTAATGATTGAATAAATTTATATACTTTAATGTTCAGATCATAACTAAATTCAAAATGTAACAAAATTATTAACGTATATTATTTAAAAGTTATAATATAAATTAGTGACAATATAGATTTTAATAAGCTGACTCTATAATAAATAATCATCATATTTAAATAAGCTATAACAAATTTAAATTCCATAATCTAAAAATTTGTGAAATATCATATGAGATATAAAAATAATTATAAAATTAGATTATTTAATTAGATTTGATAATATAATACATCGAAACCTGGTATAATTAAAAATTATAGCTACTGGTTTTAAAATATTAGATAATAAATTTAATATAATTAAACAATAAAAATTAATTAAAATTAAATATTGTAAAATGTATTAATAAAATTGAAATGAAAATCGACTTTTTTTACGTATCTGTTTTTCTATGGACCCCAATTATCGATACTTGCACACAGAGTTGAAATTTTTGGCATATAAAAATGCTTCAGATGATTTATTTTTATTATTTAAACAAAGATGGAATTTTAAATAATTTAATTTGAATAGAAATAATCTTCAATTATTTATGAAAATTTTAGATATAATTATACGAGAATCAATCCTATTTCACTAAAACATTCAGATACGAATGAAGTTTATTCAAATTGATGAGGGTTTTATCTACTGATAATGTATATTTCCGTTTATTTATTTCTTCCAGATACTTATTTTGACATATAAGGTATTTTTTCTGTATAGATGTTTAGGCTAATGAGTTAGATAATAGTTTAGTGTTATACAGTTTATATAATAATTAATAGTTTACCAAATTATACAGCTTAGTTTTATAAATTTGATAAGAAATCGTAGCACAAATTAAAATAAATCTTACATATACAATTAACATGCAACAAAAAACCTATCAACGGTTAAAAATATAATATAATCTTAATAAAATACCATAATTTTCGGATATTATCCTACTAAAAACTCTGTTTTCAATATTTAAATTAATACAAATTTAAATTTCAAATAGTCATAAATCAGTATTAAATGATCTTTTTAATTTATGAAAAACTCACAAAATTTTTTAAATAAAAAAAGCTAAAAAAAATCAAGAAAAAAATGTCATTTTTAATCAATTTATAAATTATTATTTATAAGTAAAGAAATAAGTAAATAAAAAGAAGATAAAATATCCAAATTCATCCAAAAGCTAATGATATAATGTGCCTTCACTTAATATTAAGGATATTTTGTATTTTGGAATTGTTAATTTAATTGAGCGCAACTAAATATTTTTAAAATAAAGATTATAAAGATAGAATATCTGATAAAAGCAAAAAAACTCCAATAAGACACTAATGGCGAGTATAATACACCACTTAAAAAATTTCAGGTTAACATCATTTAAACATACATAAATTAATAAGTTTATAAGGCGAGTAAGGATTACAATCAAGAAATCATAGCAGATTGTCCTGTTACACATTAATAAACTTTCACCGAAACGTATATGATTGAATAATTGATTCAAATCTCAACCAAGATAATTTTTAACGATTATAATTCATAATAGAGATTTTAGATCAAACTAATGTTGATAATTAAGAGTTTACTAATGATAAAGAAGTATAAATTGACCTTAATTATCCACGGTAATTATTTTCATATTAAAAATATAAAATCAATTGTTAATTTTTTCAGGTAAAATACAATATGGTTTGATCAAATCAACTCTGATTTTGAAATTAAACAGAATCACCAATTTAAATATATATCATTTTGACTATAAATTAGATGTTGATTAATTAATTGAATCTGTAAGTCATTAAATAGCTAATAATTGAAAATTTGTAAGCTCAGATAAATTTAGTCTAAAAAATTTATTGTTTAATTTTATTTCTCACTTTAGATTATATAATAAAGGAATTTATATTTGAAAACCTTCAAATAATGACATTAATACAATCCGCTCTCTGATTTACATTTGTCTAAAAATGGAATGTTTAATTTGGTTTTATAATAGAAACCAATTTTATTCTCAATTAACATAATTTTCTGTTTATTCTAAGTTTTAAAAATATTTTTAAACATAAGAATTTAATTTAATTTTAACAGAATAATACTGTCTAGAATATAGTCACTATTATAAATTACTTAATATACATTATTAAATATACTAATATAAGCTGATATATGTTCAAATAATTTATATTTGTCATTTCATAGAAATTGCATTGATACTATATATAATTACAAGATCTTTTCAAAAGGTTATATAATAAGCCATTAAATAACAAAATAAACCATTTATATAGTTAGGTATGACATATGTTACAATTTTCTCATAACTAACAAATAAGATCTGTATAGTTTTGATTTATTAAATTCGATTAAATAAAAAAATCTGCTATGAAATGAAAAAAATACTAATTGATAGTATTATAAAAATTATTTGTATAGTATTTTAATTTTTATAATGTTATAGAGATTCAATAATACTATAAGCTTATAATTAATTATATTGAATATTAAATAATTGCATAGTATTATCACCAAACTATAATTAAATCTATTGTCTACTAGATGATCATAATTCTATATAATTTAATAACTATAATCAATTCAAATTAAAATTTTGGTTTATATATCCTGCTGAATAATCAATTTTGATATAGTCAATAAGATTAATATTGACTGAAACTATCATAAATTTAAATAGATATGTCTGAAATTTTCGAGGCATCTTATATTTATATGCTTAGTATCTTTTATTAGTAAAACCAAAGAAAAGCCTAAATTATGCAAAAAAAATTGCAACTACAATATAACCAAAGTTAAGTGGTATATTATAATAATATGAAATAAAATGATAATTAGATATCAAATATATTATATAATATTAAGTATCGAATATATTTTAAATGAATTTAAACATACTCAATTATTTATGACAATGGATATTATAATCAATTATTGTGAAAAATTTATAATTCCTAATATATCATAGATCATATTTGACAACTAGCGATTTATCAATATTGATTTAAATAATCTTAACCAAATTGGTTATGATAATATTCATTAGTTAATAATTAGCTAATAAAAATATAACATATCTTAGAGATTAAGAAATTTATTTTATGTAAAATTTATTTTATCTAAATTGGAAAATAATGATTTATTAACCCATTATTCATTTAACGTGTCCAAGGTGGTGTTACTGTGTCATTTTATAATAATTTATAACTATATTTCAATAAATATTATTTTAAGAACAAAATATAACTTGTATACAGCTATTAAGGTATTTTATTTTATTCATATGATAAAATGTATTATCTAAGCATACTATAAGTTTCAAATTATATCATATTTATACAAATATAATAATTTTAATTATTTAGCTATCTTTTTATAATTAATAAAACTTATTATAATATTTTTAAATAATAATATTACATAAGATTCAGAATATATATACAGAATTTAATAATAAAAAATATATTTTATAATGAGTTAGAACATGTTAACAATTCAAATAAAAATTAGTTATATAATATCTGATTAATAATATTATGCCTACAAAAATAAAATTTAGATTTTCAAATTTCATTATATTCATGCACATAATAATTAAGAGTTATGATATATAGCTACAATGGAAACTTTACTTGATCTAATTTCAATATAAATTATAAACTTTACTTTAAAATATTATTATTAGCGTACTATTATTTAATGACTTAATTCTCTGTAAAAAAAATTAAGGCCATGGAAGCCATATAATATAAACTAGTTACAACTTTATATATCAAATGTATAATATTTTAATAATACAATTAGCTTTGTTTCAAATAAATGATATTATTGCAATTTATGTTATGGCAAAAATACTTTGATTTAAACTACTATTAAAAATATATTTGATTTTTATATTATAATTGTATGGTTTAGTTCAATATCTTAATTATAAATTAATTTTTTGAATAAAACTGTTTAAAAAAATGAAATTTTTATTTATATATAGAATAAAAAATTACCTGGTTACTCTAATCAATACAAGTATACAGAATAAAATTGATTAGATTTATTAAAAATATTTTTATTATCATGCAGCTTCATTAATATAAACGCAAATAAATAATATTACAATTAATAGAAGAATTATAATTTAATAAAATTTAACTTTTACAATATTATGATTAAAATTTTCATAATTTTGTACAATTAGAATTATTAAAGTATTATAACTTATAAATTGTCGTTACATTGCAATAATATATTAACTTATTATTAAATGTATATCGATTTAGTTTTTTAAACATTATTTATTCATTATTAAGAAGATTAAATCATTAATTTTTAAACTAATTACATCAATTTTTAAACAAAATACAATCTAGTTTTAATACCGAATTATATTTTTCATAATTACAATTAAATAGTTGAATTCTTACAATTACTGAAATGTATCAATCAATTTGTAAATAAATTAAAAATTTATATAATCTGAAATGTATTATTAAATCTAATATAAATGTTAATTTTAATGATAATTAGTATTGGTTTTAACAAATATCTTGAAATTTTACTATAATAAGACCTAAATTATATGAATTTTTTTTTTAAATATTTGCTATAAAAATTTCAGAGATCGATAATAAAGTAAATCTCAAAAAAAAAGATCAACACAAATAAGTAGATGAATTTTTTTCTTACTAGCAACCTTTTGTTGTAATTCTTGCCATTTAAAACAATTATTGTATTTTTTTAGTCATATCAATTTTGAAATATCTAAAAATAGTAAATATACTAATCAGGAGTATAATATAAAATTATAACTTATACAAAATGTATAATATATTATTAATAAAAAATTGATATATTTCACTTCTTATTCTACCAAACTCTTAAAGATAGTATCAAAGTAATATTATTAATTATAATTTTCCTGAATAAACAATATATTATAGTATTAACTAATTAAATGATAATGATATAAGTTTGAAATACATTACATAGTGACTGAAGTATATAGTACAATAATTTAATAATATCATAACGAAAGATGTATATACATATTGATAAATAATAATCTAGTAAAAATTTTATAGAATAACTAAAATTATATATTAATCGAGCTGACAGTTATAATATGTTTATTAATCAATAAAATTAAATAATAAAAATCAAAATTTTCATATAATAGCACATGTAATAAATATGAATAAATAGTATCAACAGTTTTATCATTAAAATTTTATCCTATAAATAATACAAATATGGTTGTATAAAAACAGATTATATGTCATTTTTATAAATCATATTCAAGATTATGATGAGTAATATCTGGGTTTTTATTTCTAGAAATATTATTAATGATCCTTTAAACAATTTTAATAATTAGATAAGATAAAATTAATATAGTAGCCTTGGAATTGATATTGATCTATACTTAATCAATACCGTTTTATAGAATTCTAAAATTTTAAGCACAATCATAGTTTTTCAGGTTTATAAAATTTCAATGGATAGAGTTAGTCGATCACTATTCTACCAATTTTATGCTGAAGCTCCCTTAAGTCATTCAAAAAATTTAAAAAAAGATGATTGTTTAAGATAGTGACTGCATATGATGATTTTTCAGTTTCATTTTTTACAAAAATGCAATATAGCTTGAATATTACGGTCTCAATTTTGAATTCCGCGACTCAGAATAAAATTATGGGTCGTAATTTTGAATGAAGCGTGCATTAAAAATTATACCTTCAGATCGCGGCCACTTTTTCAAAAAGTTCGGTCTTCAAATATTGTCATTGACAAGACCGATTGAATTATTGGTTTATTTTAGTGCATCTTTAACTGTTGCAGCTTCAAAGTATTTATGAATTTCAGTTTTTTTTCTTGTATCAAAAGACAAAGTCATGCATGTTGTTGATGCAGTCCTTATTCTTGTACCATACAAATGCAATGAAAATAATGACCGTCAAGTTTGAAAGTGTGAGTGGAATCCTAGTATTTCGACAGAATTTGATGTTCCATGATGCTAACTTATCCAGAACAGAGAGATAGTATTGAATATGCGGTTTCCTGATTGTATGATTTTATGAGTATATACTAATATCAAATCCCATGATTTTCTCAAGGTCTTTGGGAAATTCATACCCTAGTTTAGCCAAGGATAATTCATGTTGAATTAATTCCTTAATAGACTGAATTGACCGTAACAGCGAGAATATTGTAGTAGGGTGAGGATGAGCAGCTTTTTTAGTAAAGAAGAATAATTACAAGTAGAGCTGGAGAATTAGAAAGCAATATTCTCAAGTATGTAATGGCCGGACGGATACTGTGCATACATCTCTCTATGAGATGTCTTACTAATTAAGTTGAGCTGTGTGGATGATTACGTAAGGATAATATGTAGGGTCAGGAGCAATAATTCTTTCGAAAATGATAAGAGAATATAAAGACGGGAATTATTCGAGTGTTTCGAAAAAAATAATATGAATTAGCCTCTATCTAGAATAATCGCTCTTTGAGGGATAAGCAGCAGTGTAAGTAGTAGATGAGACACAACCTCTAGAAGGGAATGCATTTATGAAGGGAATAGTTTAATATTCTGAGAAATATAATTTATGCGAATAATAAATCAAAAATACTTATCATTAAATTGAAAATTATAAAAATATGGATATCAATATAAAAATATATATAATTCATATTATTATAAAGTAATTGATAGTATAATTTCACTTGAATAAATGCTAATTGATTGTAAAAGTAATGTCATGAAGTCTAGGCTCTGATCAAGCTTATGACTTCGATTTGTTTTAATTATGTGGGGAGGATCCTCCACACAAGTAGTGATCCTAGAAAATAGAGTTTATCCCTCTTAGCCAGTAAAATTATTTCACATTATAGTGATCTAATTATTTAAAGCGCACAAGGTGTTTACCTATTAATAAGATTTTTTAGTGTAGGAAATAATCCCCTAGTTAAGCACCATCATATATGAATTCTGTGGTGTCTTGAATTCCCACTTTAGACACCTCGGAGATAAATTGGGTGCGTTTGTGGGTTGATACGGGTAAGAAATTTTGGGCTCTGAACAGAAATAGAGTGGAGCTATGGTTATTGGCCGTCTGATTCTACCTACAAGGTTTAGTCTGTAGCCGCTCGCTTTGACAGTTGAATTTGTAGAAAGGTATAACCACCAGGTAGTGCCCCGATTGAAGTTCACCCCAAAGCTTACTCAAATTAGATTAGGCATTATTTTTGGGGAATGTTAACATATTATCCTGTGATGCTAGTACTGTCGAGATCCCTTAGTGCTATACCGTGTCCTTATTCGATTTTAAGTATACATTATACGCATCTGAACTTAGCAAGTTATTATTTGCAAAGACAAAACTGCAAATATCATTCGACAGTATGTCTAGATGCTTAAGTGTATAAAAAATACAGGTAATATGACTATTAAATCATATATTTTTCAATAAATGTTTAAATTCAACTAATAAACTTCAATCTTCATCATCAACTTCATATATTGATAATAATTAACTAATGATAACATAATTACAAACATAAAATATAAAAATTATGAGTAGTAAATTGCCAAGGGGAGTAGATATAAAGGCTAGCACAGTCTAAAAATTGATAATTTCTATTTGTGGTAAATTGCAAAAGTATAAGGGCTCAGTCTACGTATAAGCTAGATAATTCATACCCTGTAATTATTACTATGTAAATAAACTAGAGAATATATATCTAGAATGTAGGACATTGTGGAATCTAACCCACGTCCACATATTTGTATATTGAAAATAAAATTTTATAACTTTAAATAATTTATTAACTTCAATTAATTATAATATTAAAAAATTTCCTAATAACTTTTGAAAAAATCAATATATGTCGCGGTGGAAAGCATCCTCGCGATATGCACTCAATAAGTTTCTACAGATGAGTTGTGATGACTAATTTAACACGCAGATTTTTATTCTACACTGTTTTATATTGAATGTTACATACAATTGTCCAGATCATATTATTATTATACTAATTTACAGTGACCATTAATTAAATGTATTTGCAATCAATTTATATCTGATGCTCAGATATAAAACGGAAATTCCCACTTTTGTGAAAAAATAAAATAAAACCTCATTCCAACTAATCAAGATAAAAAAATGTAACCAAACAAAAAATCTATATTTTTAAATAATTCTACATAAAATCCAAACTAAACAATTGACAAAAACTGGGTAAGTAGGACAAATATACCACGACATAAATTCAAAATTACTCTCAATTTTACACTCGAAATTCTATTATATTCAGCCAGAAATAGTCAAATAAAAATCACTCTGTGAATTTTAATATCGAATTCAATGCAGTCATATAACCAACCGCTCAGTAGCAACTCATCAACTGCACGTACTACATCAATATTTAGAGCGGACTACGAAGATGATCGTTCTCCAATATCAATACAACTCAGTCCCAATCACGAGTTCATCCCTATGACTATGATTGATACATAAGACTTTGTAATAGTATATCAGCTTGTGATTGCTGAAAAGCGCAAACAAAAGCTGAGTTCGAC
>LSSN01000089.1:0-13746 GCA_001970855.1 Smittium culicis
TTCAACGTCAATGAAGTCGTTTTCGTTCTCGTCGTCGTCCCATTCATTGTTTGATTCATCGTCTGATTGTACAATCTTGGGCTTGTATACTGTTTTATTCAGCATGCCCATTTTTGCATTCGAGATTGTGGATTCGTTTTTTTTTTTTTTTTTTTTTGAGATTTTAAGAGTATAAAATTTATTAAATTTTGATTGGCTTCTTCCAGAAAAAAAGCTTAGGGAAGAGAGAGAGTTTATGTGTTTAAGTAGTATTAGACACTTACTTTTCTGAATCGTCGAACTATTTTTGACTTCGATTACTCTTAATACTCTTAAAAATTTCAAGCGTTTTTATTGGCTAATTCCAGAAAAAAAGCTTAGGGAAGAGAGAGAGTTTTTTATCCCGAAAGACCTTCAGTGCTCTATCGTATAGAGTTTTTTTGGTTGACCCGCGCATCAAATTTTTATTGAACCACTTGGACCATCGTTTGTACCCGGTCACCCAGGTGTCTTTTCGATTCAGCATGGGGTTATTAATGAGCAAAGAGAGATAGTTGTTTGAGAAATTTTGCTATTAGAATTGGTCAATAAGCGCATAATTATGATTAAATATGGCAGGCTGCTAGTAGAAAATTTTTTTGTAGATTATGTGGATTGTAATTACATATTATTGAATTTTATTGTAGATTGTACTGAGATTTATAATAAAAGAAATTTTATAGATAAAAATCAAAGAGGGGGAGAAATTTGTAATAGTAAGAGAGCAATAAAGAAATTTAAGCAGATAGAACGACAACACCACCGGCCTTCTTGATTTTATCTTCAGCGTGACGGGAAACAAATCTAGTTTTAACAATTACTGGGGCTTTTGGGATGAAACCTTTGCCTAAAACTTTTCCGTAACCGTGGCTGATGGTATCAATTACTGGGGCCAATTCGTGGTTTTGGGAAACCTTAGCTCTAGATTCAGCATCGACCAAGGACCATAGTTTGTCGACGTTGATGACTGGTCTGAAATATTTATTTTTGGTGATTCTGAAGTGGCGCATACCAACTTTACCAAAGTAACCAGGATGGTACTTATCCATCATGATACGGTGGTGATGTTGTCCACCAGCCATACCGCGACCTCCGGGATGTTTGCGGTGCTTTCCTATTTAATAGAATTTAATTTCAAAAATTAATTCAGTTATAAAAAGAGTATGATCGAACTGATTTATATAAATCGTAATGTATTTCAACGTACCGACACGACCGTGACCGTGTGAAACGTGTCCTCTCTTCTTTCGGGTGTGACTAGTTCTGGTTGGCTAATAATAATAAATATGATGGTATAATTAATTTTTCGATTTAAATATACCAAAGGTTTCATAAACGTCGATTAAATTTTTAGGGATTCGCATATTCGTATATAGAAATTGATGAGAGTAGTATATGTCTTGATGTTTCAGATTAAGTGAACGTATATATATAGTGAATTTTGTACTTACCATCTTTGAATCTGGATTTCTTTAATAATAGAAAAGGGTTTATCAATCTTAGCACTAAAGATTTCTTCAAATTATGTAGGAAAAAATTTTAATTATTGAATCCACTTTTTTTTTATTTCGTTGAATTATTTTACTTGAAAAGTTTATTGGTTTAAGCACTTGGAAAAGTCTAAGGAAAATATCACCAAATTGCGATATTTTTATAGACAAATAGGAATTCGCTATTTTGACTTTGTTGTTAATTGTTGGCTTTCAATCCAAAATATTTTAATAACCAAGAATTATTGGGCTAGAAGTGATTTGCGTTTGTTATTAGTGGTTGCATAGACTGAGATTTTATCGCAGCTAGATCATTTTGCCTAATTTGGCTGTGCTTAGTATCCAATTATCAGGATATATTTTGATTTTATTTGCTATAATTTTTAGGATATTTTTTTAACAATGAATTATTGGATTAAATCGAAATAGATTGTTAAATTTTATTGTATAATTGGCGAATAAACATATTCTGTATGTTAAAAAGGTGTTACTGTATGTTTATTTCCATTTTGGCTCAGTCATTTTTTTTTTGTGAATAAATATGCTGATACATTGAGTGAGAAAAAAAAAATTATCCAAAAAGCCATAAATTGTTGAAAAAAAAATAAAAAGAAAAATTTTTTATTTGAAGACTCTGCCCAATTACACTACTTTAGACTATTCTTGAATATTAGAAGAAAAAAAAAAGCTGATCCAAAAGAGAAAAAAAATAGTTTACAAACTTATAAAAACTTGAAGCAATTATTTAGGCCAGTTTAGTGTTTTAGCTTGAATATATATCGCTTATACTACATACAATCAATATGAGACCGCTAACAGACGAAGAAACTAAAACGTTCTTCAAAAAATTGACTAACTAGTAACTTTTTTCTTCTTTATTTTTTACTATATTGTATTTACATATTAGCGATACTTTTCAATACACACGAACTAAATGATTATTATTTATTAGCGTAGGAAAAAATATTTCTCTCCTGATTGACAGACCCGATGGATTATATTGCTTTAGGCTCCATAAAGACAGAGTTTACTATGTTAGGTAATATTTTATAAGCATGAATTTATGCTAATGAATCAAAATTTAAACAACTTAATTATTATATATTTATAAAAAATAGAGAGGATATAATGAAAGTCGCGATCAGCGTAGGGAATAAGAATCTAATCTCTCTTGGAATATGTTTTGGAAAGTTCACAAGAACTATGAAATTCAGACTTCATATCACTGCATTGAACTACATCGCCCAGTATGCTAAATATAAGGTATGGCTGAAGAATAACGGTGTGATGACTTTCTTATACGGCAATAATGTTTTGAAGGCACATGTTGCTAAGATGAGCGAAGATGCTCCTGAGCATGTTGGAATAGTTGTTTTGTCTATGGACGACATCCCACTGGGCTTCGGAGTTACTTCGAAATCTACCCCAGACACAAGAAAAATGGACCCTACCGGGATTGTTGTATACCATCAAGCTGATGCGGGCGAATATTTAAGGCATGAAGATACACTCTTTTAATCATTATATTATAGATATATTATAAACTCTTTTTTAATAGCTAAATAAACATTGTAACTTTCATCACTTTCTTTTAGTTTAATTGATATAAATAATAGCAAGATAAACGCTTTTTCTAACTATATTAATACTTAATCGCATCATTAAGTAAAACTAGCGCCAAAAAATTCAGTGTTATAGTGTTTTTTTCTCAATTTAATTTTTTGTACTCGTTTAGGATCTTTTTCAAAAACCTTTCACTCAATTATAACAATATTAATTAAAAAAATAATATATTTTGTGTTGATGGTTATACTTTATGTTAAGGTGTTAACTAATCAATTATATTCGTATATAAAAACTGACACAAATAATATTTAATATGTTTACTATCCCATTAAATATTCTGTAAATACTTTTTAGTAGCTTCAGCTATACCCTTTTATTAAGCTTCTATATAATAATAAAATAAATAAACACAAAGATTATACAGCAACTATATAGCTTTAGCAACAGTTTATATGCATTCATTTGAGTTTATACAACATTGATACAAAAAATAAGAAACAGTTTCAAAAAAATTTTCATTTGACGATATTTTAAAGTATTTTCATACCTCATCTTGATATCTATTTATTTTAGGAAAATTAAAATGTAGTGAATTATCTTTATGTAAATAATGTTTTAATTTAACTATAGTAAATGTAGGAAAAAATATTATTTTTTTAATTATTTTAAAGATCGTAACTGTAAAAATAAAAATAAATTTTTAAATTTTTAATTTGATAGATTTTATTTGCAATAACTTCAATTTGACTTTTAGGCTTAGAAGGTCTCTAAATCTTATACACTTAAACTAAAAAATTTGAAATCTTGTTAGTTCTGTGGTACTAGATAACTTTTTCTTTTTAGAATCTGTTGGATCTATAGCGAAGAAGTCTTGATACAAATTAGGATATTATTAAAAGAAGCTATAATTTCAACTATTAGTTGTATGTATATAAATTACAAAAACATTATGTGTGACACTCTTAATTCTAACGCAAATGGGCTTTTAACCCTTTCACGGGCGGTAGACTATTTTTGATCTACCAAGTGTAGCCAATTGTGCTCAATTATTATTCCCTAATCCCGAGGCATTATGAATTATTGGCCTGTTGTATAATTACAGCAAATAATAAATTTACTTATAAATCATAAACGAATCATAAATTTAATTTTTTTAAAGAGTGTTGGACGGGAAAGGGTTAAACAGGCGTGAGAATAAAGAAGCAGCTATTGTACGAAATAAAGTGAACGAATAGCATATCTACTACTGATAGGTTATCGGTTAATATCCATAACTTTCATGCATAAACTAAATTAAGGTGTGTTAAACTATTTTTGTTTTTTTTTTGGGCGGGGGTATCATATAGTAATTAGATTTTAGGACATTCCAGATGTTTATGTATTTATGGCTTTGTGAAGATATTATGAGTTTATGTGAAAATAGCTAGAGTTTTTTTTATTTATATTGTGGTATAGAATTTGAACCTGAACGTGATGTATATCAACTTGTAGATGCGAGACTAACCAAAGTAAAACCTTAATGTAATAAAGAGGATAAAGCGGGACTAATAGATTATTAGGCTTAATAATAAGTGGCTCAAAACAATAGTACAGCAGGAAAACAAGAAATCCAATCAAGAAAAAAGCTTCAATGAACATGTGATTTTTATAGGTCAAGTGCCTCAACTAATAATACAATAATTTCTATTGGCCAAAAATATTTTAATTTTCGTTTTCTGCCAATAGATTATTAATAAAGCTGCGAATTTATGCTAAATGTTGCAATTA
Source organism: Smittium culicis (assembly GCA_001970855.1). Taxonomy (NCBI): domain Eukaryota; kingdom Fungi; phylum Kickxellomycota; class Harpellomycetes; order Harpellales; family Legeriomycetaceae; genus Smittium; species Smittium culicis. Next base: position 4,842 of record LSSN01000089.1, read on the forward strand.
TTGGTTGCTCATAGACGAAATGTACATCAGAAAGCGAAATAAATAATTATAAAATATAAAAAAAAATAGAAAGTGAAATATACATAAAGTGTAATAAATAAGCGGGAAAAATAAAATATAGGATTTAAAAAAAAAATATTAAGTAAAAAAAATTTGCTGTGTGTTTATTCTGAAAAAATTGGCAGCTGTTTAGCCAAGCCATTAAATTAATTTTCTTGGCCCACTATTTTATGGCTGTAAATTTTACATTTCCAAATAGTTTACTGTAATTTTATCTTTTACTATTTTAAATTTTGGTATGCCTCAGTTAGATATATACTCCTGTATTATCTAGTCTCTAGTTCCAAAACCTTTATTTAGCCAATACCATAATACCACCGTACTCATTTTTTTTATAATGCAAAATATCGACTTGAATGACGAGAATGAAAGTTCGGGCCAGCGATCTACTAAAAACAGCCCAATAACTAACTTTAACCCTGGAATAGATAACATAATTACCAATACAAAAACTTCTACTTCAAAAAAGACGATATCAAACATTGAACCTACGCTTTCAAAGCGTAGACAAATTCGTTTAGAGTCTCGGGCCAGAAAAAACAGTATCAGCGGCTCTGATGGAATGACCCCTATACACAACAATAATATCAATACCTCAAACATCCCTGCTATCCGTATTTCTAAAGACAATAATACTCCTGCATTCAACAACCAAAATGCATACAATAGCCCTGACGTAGCTGAGTTTTCCAAAAAAGTAGCCAATTTTGCAATAGAAGAGCCTGCTTTCTACAAGAGACAACAATTATATAGCGAGGAAGACGACTTTGATATAAACTATCCTCCATCAATGGCTACTGAGAATACTGCGCCAATTAACAGCAACAGATTCTTAAACACCAAATACCCTAATGCAGGCCCTAACAACAATAATTTATATTTAAATAGAAATAATAACATTAACAATACCCATAAAATTAACCCTAATCCAAATAAGAATGTAAGTTATGGAAGGAGAGCGCATTTTAGCAATGACCTTGATCTAGAAGCAGGGACTTATAGCGATGATCCCTACGATACAAGAGAAAGTAGAAGAGAACTTTCAAAGAGCTTAATGAACCCAAATAGCTCAAGAAGAAAAGGAAAAGCAGGAAAGGCGCCCCCCTCCCATCAAAAAAAATCATACCTCGAGCAGGCACTTGAAGAATGGCGCAATAAAAGCTTCCAAGACCTATTTTTATCAAGAGTATATGAATACTTTTTGCGCAAGGGGATAACAAATATAGTACTGGCAAAAGTCCTAAACTTATTAAGTATAATATTTGTTATTTTCATGACAACCTTTTTATTTGGCTGTATTGACCACCATAAGATAAAAAAAGAAAAGTCGCTAAAGTCAATTATCATACCAAAATGCTATAATACATTTAGTCCTTATACCAAATTCGGGCTGATTATGCTATTATTTTTTTGGTGCGTTCAGCTGGTAATAACCCTGCTCGAGATACCCAAATACTTGCAAATGTACCATTTTTACACGAAAATCCTCAATATTGAACAGGTAACTTTATCCTTTACTATTTCTCGCCTTCTACTAGTGTTGTATATACTTTAAATCTAAAACCAAAATGTTCTTTTTATTTAATTAAACGAACGTTATTAATTTTGTAGGCTGACATGAACACAATCACTTGGAATGAAATTGTTAATAGGCTAATACATATTCGTGAGATAGAAGTTAGTAAAAGCAGAAAGCCAAACAAAAACAACATGCTTCTTGACCATTTGACTATTGCTAATAGAATAATGAGAAAAGAAAACTATCTACTCGCGCTTGTTAATAAAGATTTGATTGATATTTCAATTCCGATCCCAATTCTAAAGAAATTTAAAAATTTTACGCAGATTTTAGAGTGGAACTTATCTTTCTGCTTGTTTTACTACGTTTTTGACGAAAATAATCGTCTCAAAAGAAGATTTTTACGGGAAAGCAATAAAAAAGTTCTTAGTGAAGGGTAATTTATATTCACATTTTACTATTGCATATTTATTTAAAGATATACTAATCAACATTTAAAATTTTTATAAAATAAAAAAAAAAAATTGAAGCACTGATTTTTTTTTATTTAAATAATATTAATTCACTTTGATATTGTAATGTAGATTAAGAAAGCGATTTATTGCAATAGGGCTGATAAATTTAATAATATCGCCAGGAATAGCATTGTTTATGATATTTTTTTCATTTTTCAAGTACTTTGAAGAATTTTACCATAACCCAGGAAGTATAATGTCTAGAGGATTCACACCGTACTCAAAGCTACAGTTTAGAAATTTCAACGAGCTGCCTCATGCATTCCAAAGGAGGGTGAATTTAGCAACAGAAAAGGCAAACATGTATTTAAGCCACTTTTCTAATGAGACAGTGATAATTCTGACAAAGTTTGTAGAGTTTATTTGCGGGTCGTTTTTAGCGGTGTTGATACTATTTTCGGTGTTTGATAGCGAGCTTTCGCTGGAGTTTGAGATAACACCAAACAAGACAGTTCTGTTCTATATAGGAATTTTAGGGACAGTGGTGGCATCGTGCCGAACGATGCAGCCTAGTAGGAAGGCGAAGGCAAGCACGCAGAAGGTGGGGGCGAATATGGAGGAGGACATGATGCATCCAGCGTGGATACTGAAGTATACGTGCGAGATTCTTCAGTTTATGCCGACAGAGTGGTATTCGCAGCTTCATACGAGCCATGTGAAGCAAGAGTTTTTAGAATTTTTCCAGCTGAACTTTGTGATGTTTGTTAATGAGATAGTTGGGATTTTTGTGACACCGTTTATACTAATGGGGAGCATGGCGAAGACTTCGAGCCAGATTATAGAATTTTTCCGGGTATTTAGTACGTATTCGGATAAAGTTGGGTATGTGTGTTCATTATCAACGTTTGACCTTGAATCAAACGGCGTCCCATTAATTGGAGGGCTGGAGAACCTGAACAAGGATCCTAACTTGGCATCAAACGGGGCAAAGATGGAGCAGAGCATAATTCAATTCAAAGTAAACATTATCTATTTTTTTAAACTTTTTTTTTTAGGGGGGGAAGTCGAGGAGAGATGTTCAATTAAGAAATTTAAACTGGGCATTTGATAATATTTTTAGATCGAGTACCCGGAATGGGAACCTAATAACACCACGGGCTCGCAGTTTTTGAGGGTTGCGAAGAAGGCAGAGGGAGATTTGATGAGTAATTATAACAATACGGTGGATAGGTACAACGGGATGCGCGAGTCGATTTTGCCGACGGGAAAAAGTATCATATCAATGAGGAAGAACAAGATAGTGCCTAAACCAACAGCCAAGAACGGTAAAAAGGGACAATCAGCAGGGTCTAATGTGATGGGAACTAATTTCGGGGAGAATGGGAATGATGTGGACATTGAAGGGTTTGGGGTTGATATGGATAAAATGAGGCTGTCCCAGCTTCCATTGGTAATGTCAGCGAATATGGAGAATTCGATGATTATGAGTAGGGTGCATAACGAGAAGGCAATTTATGTACCAGGAGTTTTCTCGCTAGTCAATAAGGTAATTGATACACATTTAGTTAATATGATTAATTATATAGGGTTTATTGCTTTAAGCTATTAGATTATATTTTTTTTAACCATAATATTATTTATTCTTTTTAATTAGCTTTATGACCAGAGCTTGCTCTAAAGAATAAGGGTGAATTTTTATAAGAACTTTGACTACTTATAACTGACAAGATGGTTTTTTAATAGTTTTATTGGCAATTAGAAGTGTGATTTGAACTTGGCTCATCTACCCTCACGAAGAACTTTAATTTATTTATAAACACATACATTTTGTTGTTACGTATTAGCCATAGTATAAAAGATAGGGTTTCTTTGCTGTTTTCTTAATAGCTTATTTAAATAAAATTAATATTTTGATTTTTATATTTCAAGTGTGGGCGAAAAGAAGGTTTGTTGTAAAATATAGGGCATGAAAATAAGCAGCAATAAACCAGAATGCTGTTGAAAGAGAGGTTGAAATGTGTAGCACGTGGTAAAATAAATTCGAGAATATGCGTGTGGCCAATAGCAAACAAGCACCAGAAGAAAGGCAGTCTTATTCTTCTGCGCTGAAATTATTCCCTTTTTTTTGCGCTGAAATTATTCCCCTATTTTACAGCGTGATATTTTATTTGTATTTCGCTGTGGAATTTTATACGTATTGGTTCAGCTATAAGAATGATTATTAATGCTGGGATTCATGTGTAGGCATTTTGAATGACATTATTGGTTGATTGTCATGAAAATCCCTAATTATTGGTCGCTGGTATTCCTTACAATTACATAATTCTGGAGCATTAGTTTATTGAATTGTGGCCAGTTAGTGGGCTTTTCATAAATTTCGGCAATAAAATGGCGAGTATGAGTGGCTAAGAGACAGCGTCCAAGGAATTGTGGCCAATAGATGGGGTTACTGGAGTGGGCGCTGTTTGTGGGAAGATAAATAAAGCAGGGATAATTATACTGCTAATAAAAAGATAAATTCCGCTAATGAACTCTAAGCGGATTTAAAAAAAAATAAAAATAAAGGGCTGCTATTTTTCGTCTGCATAATTTAGTTGAACCAAAAAAAAAATATTATAAATTAAAGAGCTCTTATTTCGAAGCATAACTATTTGTGCCAAAAAAAAAGTAAGCAATTCTCAATTTTAATGAGCTCTGTTTTTTTTTTTTTTTTTTATTTAACACAGCTAGCTAATAATAAGCACTATTTTTGCAAACTCTTTTGTCTGTCTTTTATCTGTAAAAAAAAAGTATTCTAGTTTTCGTCTTTGTTTCCTCTGCTCTATTTATATATGTCTAAATACTGAGCCCTGCTCCTATCTTTATACTATATACCCAAATATTCAGCAAGTTTACTCTTCGATCTATCTATAATAATCAAAACCTGTAAGCATTATAGCATCCTCCACTCTCATTCAATTTTTTTAAAGTTAGCCCCCTGCAACCATCATCCACTCTCTTCAACTAATTCGAGTTTGTTGTTTTTATTAATAATTTCCTAATACCACACCCCTCATCCCCTCGTCATCAGCAACAGCTATTATCTACTTGTTTCAACTCAGTAATCCCCTAAACCCATAAATAAAAAGATTATGTCTGACGATGATTCTTTCGAGCTTTTTGTACTATACTTTATCCTTGGTGCCGTCATCGGAAGCTTACTTGTAGCAATTATAATATTGCTATTCAAGCTCCTGCAAGAAGAGCAAGGCTTCTTATCTCTTGGCGACGATCCCGACCAAGAACTAGGAATCCCAACTGCAAGTGAAGCCGATCAACAGCAGCTACTTCAAGACGACGATTTCAGGCAAAGCTACGAAATGGGTGTTGCTTTCGAAAGACAGTACCCTTACGGCACCCTTAGTACTGCAATCACCCCCGAACAAGAATCCTTAATCCTCGAAAAAGGCGTCAATGCCTGGGAATTCCTTGCCGACTACGATGTCAATGGTATAGTATCAGACAAAACTGAAATTACTCTCCACGGCGGCGAAAATATCGTCCAATCCAATATCCCTATACCCGTGAAAAACCACGTCTACTACTTTGAAGTCAAAATCGTCGATTTTCCAGAACAAGAAGAAACAAAAACAAACTTATATATTGGTCTATCCACTAAACCATATCCAAAATGGCGCATGGTCGGCTACAATAAATTTTCTGTTGGATACCACGCAAATACCGGCTTCGTTTATAACAGCAGCGTGTTTAAACGCTCTAAAATGGGCAAACCTTGCTCAAAAGGCGATATTATCGGTATTGGCCATAACCCCAAAGCTGGAACTGTTTGGTTCACCAAAAACGGAAGGCGCACTAGCAGTTTTGTTTCCAACATGAACTACTCCCTATTCCCCTCCGTTAGCGCCGACGGCCCTTGCTCCCTCAGCGTTAATTTTGGCCAACGTGGCTTCGTTTTCATTGAAGCAAACGTCAAAAAGTGGGGTCTTGCCCCATTAGAAGGAACCCTTAAACCTCCCCCACAATATGGCTACATCGCAAACTCTGTACTTTTAGAATCCTCCTCTTACAACTTAAACGAACATCCTCGATCCGAATCCTCTCAACCCAATGACCAATCTAACCTGATCAACGGTAGACGACCCGGCTCTTTCTTTAACTCCCCTACATCTGCTACCAACTCTTCTAACGAATCGACTTACCAGTTAAATAATCGAAACGAACACCACTCAATTAATTTCCCTCCTGATTACGAAGAAACTGATCCTATCGCACAACAATTAATCGAAGCTGGATCAAGCTTGCTAGTATCTCCGATAAACCTTTCAAATAATGCTAGTGTACAACCCAACAATCTTGAAATTGAAAACAACTGCTCCATCGATATTTCTCACCAACATCCCAACCCCGTAACTCAACCAGACATTATCGCCCCTGACCAAACTGCTTCAACTTCAGATACTCTTGCCAATAATACCAGCCCAAGAATTGATCAAATCCAAGTCCCAGACATAAACACCAACACTGCTTCCCCTAGCTCCAGCGCCCTTAATATCTATGTACCAAATAACTCGGGCTCTAATATTACTGACAATCCAAGCTTAATATCTGACAGCATCGCTCCTTCTTCAACTGAAAATTCTAATCCTAAAACACCCTTAGCTGAACCTAATCCACTTGATACCACTTCTAGCAGCAATGATATTAATTAATCGGCACACTTATTTCATTTCTAAACCTATTTTTTTTCCTTTATAAAATAATATTAATCACTTCTACTTTCTAATGTTTAGTAATTTTAAATCTGGCTAGTATTTTAGAAATAATTTCTTCTACCTAACCTCTACTTCCGCACACCCTCCCCCTAAAATAAACAATTAATTAAAATACTTTTTTTGACTATTATAACTATTGAATGGATATTAAATTAATTGTGTTGATTTCAAGGCTAAATGCTGAACTAATCGAAAATAAGATATCTATATTTCTTTCCTCTTTTTTATAGCTATAACATCTTTTCCTGCCCGTAGTAATAAACGAATGGACGTTCATTTTTAATACAGACGTATCCAATAATCCATCTTTAAAATCGCATAATATGCTTATTGGCTATACATTCAAATAACTAATCATCATTGGATAAACACTTGCGTATACGTATATTTATTATTCCTTTATATATTCTTTTAAAGCTTTAAAAAAAAATAAAACTACTTTTCATTATATATTCTTTAATTTTATATCATACAAACTTTAAACGAATTCTGTTTTATTTCGGTTTAAAAAAGATTATAAAAAAAAAAAGAACATTGTATCTTGTAGCTATACATAATCACAAGAAATATATAATATATACAATCACACGTACACGAAACTATTCAAACTTCCACCTCGCCTCAAAAAAAAATTTTTTTTTTACAAAAATAAAACACGTTCATAAAGTATGGAGTACTTGAGAGCTTCAGAAGCCAGCCAGATTTACTCGAGCACTGTGCAGCTCGTTCAGAACAATTCCGATATCGCGCAAATCGATTCGAACCTCTTGAAACTCAAGGTGAAACATCATTAACCCTTTATTCCCCATTTTATTCACATTTCTGTCTTTTTTTATGCCCATCTCTACTTTTCATACCAACAATTAACTATATTTTTTTTTTAATGCGTGTGTAGAGATTTTTGGTTTTAAACTCGTTTTTGGATCCATCGAATATTCCTGACACTAATACGTTGACTCTATGCAGTAATTGCTTCATCTCGCAACCTTATTTATTTGCTATTTCAAACATACTCCCTTATTGTTTGTTTGTTTGTTTATTTTGTTATTTTCCTCATGCTTCAATTAATTTTTTTTTTTTTTTTACGTAGGAGAAATCCTCGAGTTGGGTGCCGAGTACACGATAGCAGCAGGTAACATGGACGCGTTCGAAGATTACATCAACAAGCTATCCGCTTTCTACTTCAGCCCTAACGAAACCGTGAGTGCCGAATCGCCAAAGAAGCATTACTTCATGGGCCTGCATCTCATGCAGCTATTGACGCAATCGCGCATCACCGATTTTCATCTCGCGCTCGAGCAGCTGGATACTGACGATATCCGCAACAACGCCTATCTCCTGCAGCCGATCGAGTTCGAGCAGGCGATGACCGAGGGCAACTACAAGAAAATCATCAAGGCGCTGCACGCGCTCGACCCAAACTCGATCGCGTACAAGCTCGTCGCCACGCTCAGTTTGACGATCCGCAAGGAGATCGCGTCGTTCGCAAGCTCGCTCTACGCCAGCCTGCCCGTCAACGACGCCAAAGCCCTGCTCTTCTGCGCATCCGTCGACGAGCTGCTCGCGCTCGCCGCGGAGTTCGGGTGGTCCGTCAGTGCCGACGCTGATGGTAGTGGCAATGGCAATGGCGGCAGGATCGTTTTCAACGGTAGCTCCAGCGACGACGCCCTTGACTTTGACCCGACCCTCGTCATCGAACAAAACCTCGTTTTCGCGCGCGAGCTCGAACGAATCGTCTAGAACAATAAAAAAAAAATAATAATAATAATAATAATCATCTTTTACTTTATTTCTTTTTTTTTTTTTTTTAAAAAAAATCTTCCCTCTTCTCCCATTCGTTTTTTATTTACATTTATAATATTATACTCAAACAGTCCTCTGCCTCTTTTTTTTTTTTTTTTAATTTACGGTTTGCATACAAATTTTGGAGAAAAGACTTGAACAAAATATCAGTTATAACATATCCTTATGATAATTTGTTTTGGCGATAAAAACTACCAAGTGGCATGATGAATGATTTAAAAATAAGAAAAAGAAAAAGAGAAGCGTGCAAAGTAGTAAATATAAATTTGATTAAGGTTAATGGGGGGGGGGGGGGG
>LSSN01000089.1:14252-40273 GCA_001970855.1 Smittium culicis
GGGGGGGGGGGGGGATTATTGTAAGTGAGAAAAGTGAAGGTCTATTTTGCTAAAAAGTACTTGAAATATTCGTACGTCGTCCAGCTGATGGCAGTGCCGGGCATGAACGAGATGACGCGGGGCACGATGCCGCGGAAGAGGCCTTTAAACCCAAACGTACTCATGATAATGTTGAACGGCTGGATGATGCCAGTAACGGTCTTGAGCCGCAAATCGCCCGATATGCCGCGCGTCTGAATGAGCGTTTTCGCGCAATCTATGGGTGTTGTGACGGCAGCAGCGATGGCGCCCGAGAGCGCGCCACTGACCATGTGCGTGGCTGGGCTGTAGTCGAGGTTCGGGTTCAGCGTTTTCTTGAATACGTCGTAGAGACCGAACTGGATGGTTTGCAGCGGAAGGTTCATTAGAAGGGTGGCTGGATACGACGCGTAGAAGGCAGACAAACCCTCTTTCTTCAGGATTTGATGCGCGCAGCTGAATGCCGTCTTGTACAGTTTGCCGTCGACTTGCATACGCTGCTTCACCACTTTATATAAATAAATAATCAAACAGAATCAAATTTAGATAAGGCAAATTAATAAGGTTGTAAAAAAAAAAAAAAAGTAGCTTGGTGCGTAAGATTTATTTAATAAATTGAAAGGGGTGGGGGGATGGGAGGAATAATTACCGTCAAAAGGGTTCATTAGCATATCGCTCATTATTGTTCCTGCACCTCCAGCTATACCTGCAGATACAAAATCAATGTTGTTATCGTTACCGCCGGACAGGATATACTTAACTTCTTCGTAAGCGGCGAAATAGAGGGCATGAGACGGACCAGCACCAGCAACCATTGATCCAATACCCCGCCAAAGGGCGCGGATTCCTTCTGTTGTTGATACTATCTTGAAAGACTCTGTTATGCCCGTATACAGCAGATTCTTGTGGTTTCCGACAAGTTGCATTCGTGTCTATTGTTTTATTTTATTTGATATAAAAGAAAATTTTTTATAAGTACTTGGCTTTTATAGTTAAATTTATTTAAAGGTATACTTTTATACTGTCGAAAGGGTACATGACGGCGTGTTCCATTATTCCAGCAGCTGCACCAGCAGCCATATGTAGGTATATAGAGGTTGTTTCAGGTAGCTCTTCATAGTCATGATCCTGAGCCATTTTATATTATTTTAAAAGATATTTTTGATAAAGATTGGAGAATTGATTGGTAAATAGGAGTAAAGGGGGAGGGGTATTATTTATGGATTAAGAGTTTCTATTTTTCTATCAAGTTGATAAATCAGAATATGAAATAGTATATTGGGGAGTTTTTTTTTGGTATTGTGAAGTGAGTGAGAAGTAATAAGGCAGATTTTTTTTTTTGACGAATCTATTGCTGAGAGCAGTAAAGGCGAAGAAAACTGATATTATATTTGTAATCGAAATTAATATATTGAACAAAACAATAGATATTGTTATAGAGAAGGTATGTTTTTTTGCTTGGGTATTTTGGATGGGGGGTGGGATGTAATAAATAAAGATATTGATATCAAATAGTATGGAGGTTTTTCTCTTTGAAAGTAGAAATTAAATTAGAAATGATAAAAAAAAGGAATGGAAGATATTTTTTATACAGTCTATAAAGTATCTATACAGAGCGTTTTTGGGTAGGTGGATAAGAGTATTGAGTTAAGCAGGTGAGTTGGTATAAAGAGGATGCAGGTGAGAAGCAGGCTGGTAGTTTTAAATACAAAGTGATTTGGGTTTGGAGAATTCAGGGAAAAGAGAAAGGCTTAAACTTATTGAATATAATCCTCTTTATAAAAAATATATATGGTATAGCTATGAACAGAAAGTCATAGCAAAAGGAATAAAAAAAGAAAAAAAAATCAAGGTATTAGAGAGACGAAAAAGTAATTGAGCCGATGCGATAAAAAAAAAACAAATAGCAAAAATCTACAATCGAATGAAAAGATCAGCTCTGATCTGATTAGAATTTTTTTTTTTTTTATCGGCATTAATTAGAGGAATAATGGCCGAGGAAATCTTGGCCTAGAAATTGAGATAAGATGCAAACTATAAAAAAAAAAAAAAAGTTTATTTGCTCCCAAAGATTATGAAGTGACATAGCTGTTTTCTTTTTTTTTTCGCCGATTCCATTGACAAGAAATTTGTCATCATACCACGCCTTTAAATACATTCACCCTCACTCACACCCACGATTGGTTGTCTTAATACGCTATATCGTATGCACCAAACCTATTTACGCTATATCATATGCGTTCAATGATGCTGCAGGTGCAGGGGGGAGGGCGAGCTCCCAACTCTCTTAATGATGCTCGTTTAGGCCTGTGTTGCCCAGTATTGCTTGCAGCCTAAAAAATAGCCGTCTTTATCAAATACGATTCTATCCACTCTTTAAAGCTAAAAAAAAAACGTCAACTATCATTAATTTTGCGATGAGCATTCCCTCAGTAAAGGCGCTTTATAGCAGTGAACTGACCTTTAAGACCCATTAATGCTTGAATTTGGGCTAGTTGCTTATAGTCTTTGAAAGCAGTGGTGAAGGCGAGTTGTGGGCAAGTCTAGAGGTAATGCTAGCAAAGTATAATCTTTATGATGCTTTGAATGCACATCAATCTGCAGCCCCACCCACTAATTAGCAAATCTTATTTCGTCACACTTCCGCTGCTAACAAAACCTTATTTTGCGACTCTTTTGCCGCTAAATAAATAGACCTGACAAATTACCTTATGCGAAAAAATTGCTTTTTACTTTTTTTTTTTTTTTTTTCCTCAGGAAGAAATTGCTTATTACATAAATCTGCTCATCTGTCCACGATTAAATCAGTTTCCATCTTCCCTTATCAGATCTTCCCCCTCTTCTCGCTATCCATTGGCCTAACTAATCATTATTATGTTTAGCCCTGATCTGTGGCTAATTGCTGATTAGACTGATATAAATTGACTATTCCTATCAATCCCTATCACTATTGGCAGATCTTGTCCAATAGATATAACCAGAATATATCTGTAATCTGTAAATCAAGATTTTCACATTCCAGTAACATTAACTCTATTTACCTAAACTACTATACCTATTTCTTTTTTTTTTTCCCTACATTGCCAGTTTCAAGACAACCTCTCTTCTCGGTCATGCGTCAAAATGTTGGTCTGCTATAATTTTAAAGCTTATTTCATGTTTTTAATAACGCTCAAAGAAATTGCAAAATATCTATTTTATAGGTAATTTAATGCTACACATATAGAACCCGTTTGCACTATTACTAACTTCTATAAAAGATGGGTACAAATCAACGCTATCTAATTTGTTTCTCCGTTATTTGTAATCATATCTAATTTTGATAGATCTATACCATCATCGGCTTCTAACCAACTGATCTCTATATGAAATTCTTTATAGTTATTTTATATTCTCATGTGTTACAGTTCATAAAATCAAGTGAAAAATTGATAGCCAATGAACGAAATAGTTGCTTTTTGTTGGCAAATAAAAAACACAAATTGTTACTAATTATTTTAAAACCTATTATAACTATTTTTTAGCCAATTATCATAATGATAATGATATATTAAGGCCAATAATATAATACTGCATCAAAGTCACCTCTTCCTTCTGAATCCCCATTATTATACTATCACGAGTCTGGCTTAATAATAAAATAATTGGTTATATATTAATTTAAAGTGCCAAGCTTATCCATTTAACATGAATAAAAAATTTTATAGTTGACATTAAAAACAATAATAAATGATTGTGCGTTAATATAGCCTACCAATCCCGCTCATGGGTATCACATTCAAAAATAAATAAAATATACAGGTATATATAAATATTAACAATACGTCATAAGCTAATACGAAAGAATAATTATTTAATAATCTTGGAATTAAATTTGGCTCATTTGGAACCCAATTAAAATAATCAACTAGACCTTTTTAACAAAATATCCAAATATGTATATTATTAACGGATTAAGTCACATTAAACTCTATGATAAACACAGGTAGATATTAGATGGTTATGTCACATTCAAAAAACTTATACATGACCGTGTTTCGTTTATTTCAATTTAAAATTTGCAGCAAATAAGTATCATTTTTAAAAAAAAACTGCTTTTGGTAATTTAAAAGTTCAAATATATATTAATATAATAATATTACGTAAAATAAAATAAAATAAAAAATTAAGTATAGAAATACATAATATTATAAATCTATATTTTTTGAATCTAATTCAACTAAATTTGATCTCAAATCACTATCTAATATTATTTTTACTATGAAAATACTCAGATATGCTTGTCAAAAACTATTATATATTCAATATATCAACAACCTTCAACCATTATGTAGAGACTCACTAAAATTCCTAAAAATATAAAATTCTAATACCTATAGCAAGATTGATTGCTATTTGATGAAATAGAATTTCTTGGCTCCAAAAAATATCGCCAGAACTACTATTATTTATACATACAAGCCTATGATACCCTTATTAAAAATTTTAGCAAAATCGGGCGATCATCCAAATAGGTGCAATCAAAATTTTATAAAATTTTAAAACATATATATATATTACACCAAAAATTTTAAAATTTAGACTGAAATGATTTCACAAAACTGATAATTAATCAATACACAAAAAAAAAAAACTGCTTTATAAAATGAGTAGCACTGTTTATATGAAATACCATTTCTTCTAAATTTAAAAAAAATAGAAAGTTCAAAATTTCTAAACTTCAATTCATTGAAGTTTTGCACTATTTTTATCCATATCTCAAATAAAAAATTGTATAAAAATTTTTGTTAATTCTTATACTACCTGAAAAAAATTTTAAAAATAGAAATTACCAAAATTTTAATTCAATAATAAAAGCATTTACCTTTTAAGCGAAAATTAAATAATAATATATAAATTTAATTTGAATACGTATAAATATAAAATATGTGTGGAAGAATTCATAATTTCACAAAATAAAAATCATTGGATTAAGGTTGTCGTCTATAATTGATATTTCTGAATTGTACAAGTCTCTAGATCCAAATAAAATAAATTATCAAAATTATAAATTTTATATGTTCTAGAGATATGAAACATTGATATACATTGGTAAAAAATACCAAATCAGATATAAATGTTGGGAGGTGTTGGAATTTTTTCAAGTATTTTAAAATGAATAAAATGAATAAAAAATAATAGTTTATGAATAAGGGGAAAATAGTAAAGCATTTTTTTTATATCCAATAAATATCATTATATATGTTCAATAGTTGGCCAGAATTGCTGAATACATACAAAAATATTATTAAAAATATCAAATGCATACAAAGAAATAGAATACAAGCAGAATAATTCGTCGCCATAAAGCAAAATACAAAGGATTGTATGATATGTTAATATTTTAAACACAATTATTTATATACAGCTAAATAATAATAGATACAGTCTTATATGAAATTTAACAAATAAGACCATATGAGTCCAAAATTAAACCACATTTAAGCGAAAAAATATTAAAATGTAAGAAAATAACAACAAAGTAAAATTACCGGTAATCTTTAACGAAAAATTTTGTAATAAAAAAATATTGTAAAATTAAAATATCTTTCTACTTTATACCCTACTGTTTTTTCAAATTTACATGATAAAAAATAAAAAATTTTTTGTGTTTTTTTTTTTTACATCTTGATACAAATTTTATAGCCGCTTAAACATTTTTAATGTATCTTATTGTTTTATTGTATAACCATAACATTATTATTTAATTGTAGATAATCTAAACTTTAAAAAATTAATCGATATAAACAACGTTACCGAAATTTAAAATTTTTATCGCCCGTAACATGGTTGGAGAAGTGTTCGATTAAACAGAAACACAAATATCCCCAGGTTTAATTTCAAATTTAGTTGGTCCGGAAATTTTATAAACGAAAGGAATAGGTATAAAAAAATTTTCGAATATCTGATAAATGCTATTAAATATACTATTTTATGAATTAAAAAATAAAATTAAGACGGAATTTGGGCTTATGACGAATTATTTCCATAGCTTAACATAAGTAATAAATAAATATAAAGGTATTCTGATAGAAAATTAATTCTCAGCGATCCATAGAATCACTAATTACCATATTATTGCTTTTATCAGCTTACATTTATTAATTAAAACTTTAATTATATTAATTATCATTTTAAAAATTACAGATTATTTATTTTTAAATGATTTAATTATATCGTTTCACTATCAGCATTATTTCTATTTTATTAACAAATTTAAACCCACTTTTCACCCAATCTATCGAAATTAACAAACTCAAAATTCTCAAGTTTCTCATTCGGTATAAAATATAAATAGAAATTATAACCAGTTTATTCAAGATTAAAACTGTTCCGTAAGCGAAAAAAAATCTTATTTCATATCAAGTAGATGCAAATAAGATATTTAATTACTGCATAAATAATTTTATCATTTGACATTGAATTAACTAAAATTATACTGATGTAATAAATACAATTAATGAGCATTTTTTCTAATTATTTTGTACTTTCGTAAAATTACTAGATTTTATTAATGAGATATTTAATATAGGAAAAAACCAGAGATTTATAAATATAATAGTTTACTCTTTTATTGATCATTTAATGTGAAAAAATCACCAAATAAGTTTGTAGTCTATGAATATTTCAAAAACACTCTATATTAGATGATATTTAGATCTTTATTAGCTAATAAAAGATGGGGGGATAGAATAATTGTAAACTCAAATAAAAATTGATTTCATTTTTATCAACAATTATGATTCATTTTAATTACAAATAAAAATATTTTAAACTAGATAAAAATTATAAATAATAATATACATATATAAATGCATTTTTTTAAACTCAGAGTTGTGCTGGTAGATAATAATAATTAATATGTTGCAGATAAGTAAAATCTGGGCACTTAATTGCACTTTTAGCGTTTATAAATTATTTAAGTAAAAATAATTTAATATTTATTATAATTATAATTAAAAAAACCTTCAGTTAATATTGTTACTTTTATAAAGCTTACAACGATATTAAAATTATGATAGTAATAGCAATTCTAAAAAAATGATATATTTCGTATAAAATAAATACTATGACGTTAAGCGATAAAAAATAATTTACAGTATGTATATGATAAACGCCGATAAATGATTAGATAACTTAAAATTCAGTGGGAAATTTTCTGAAGAATTTTGGAATATTTTAATTCTATATTCCGAACATTCACATCCTGATATTTATTAAATCAGGGTATGAATGATACACATCCTATGTTAATATTTACCTAATATATCTTACTTTTGTTCAAATGTGTTTTAGTATTGCTGTGTATATAAAATTCAGCTTTATTTCACTTTTTTTGTAAGTGAAGAATTTTGAAGTACAACTAAAATATATCGTAAAATACCAATTTAACATCAAATTAATTGTTAAAATCCATAATAAATTGTAGATGCCGCGCAAAATTCTTAAATATTAAGAGTTTTGGGAAGTAAATTGATATCGAGTACAATATACTTTAAGAAAATTATGGAATAATCAGAATGGCGTGGATTCGGTTAAAACTTGGGCAACTAACTTTAGAGTTGATATGAATTAAAGGACGCCCCAATTCAAAATGTATTGAAATTTTCAAAATTAGGACTGAGGGACAGGCCGCAGTATGCCAAGCCAATACTGAGAGTCAAAAATATAAGAAAGAATGGAGGCATTAGTGATTGGCTAAGGGAGATCATTAAAAATTAGGTTCGGAAT
The DNA here is from genome assembly GCA_001970855.1 of Smittium culicis. Classification (NCBI taxonomy): domain Eukaryota; kingdom Fungi; phylum Kickxellomycota; class Harpellomycetes; order Harpellales; family Legeriomycetaceae; genus Smittium; species Smittium culicis. Next base: position 22,041 of record LSSN01000089.1, read on the forward strand.
ATAAGATATACACTGGAGACAAAATAACATTGATCAAAATTAGTGAGGAAGTTACTGAACCGCTTCAAAACTTTAATGTAAAATTAAAGCATTATTTTTCAACTATTCCTGTTAACACGCATCTGAAGCTATGGTTTCAGATTACTTATCTTGACTGCTTGGGTCATATCAATCAATCGATACTGTGAAATTCCAAATAAAGCAAACACTTCTCATTAGATGCTATTATTAGTAAAAGCTGTGAATCTGTGGATGGTAAAAGAAAATGAGTTATGTAGTTCATTAAAAAGAAATCGAGGCAGTCTGACAGGCGTAAAATAAATTGGAACTAGTCCAGAAACAGTTGTAGAATTTAACAAAAATATGATAGACTTAACTTAATTAGATAAATGTGGAAAGGAAAAACACGAATAATCAACGTTTACCTGTTTCAAATGCGGACTAAAGGAACTTGTGGCTTCCAGGTGTCAGAAAGCGAATAAAAATCCGATACTACCAAGAAAATAATGCTGTCTACACTTGACAGGAAAGATCTTATATCAAGCAGCGGATAAACATAATGGAACTCTGATGACAACGTAATAAATATTTCCGCGAATCCGATTCTTTTACTCAAGGTTCTGACTTTGAAATAATTCCAGAGTTTATGTCAACAAATAAGAGATCGAGAATAGATCATCATAAAGAAGAGCACAGGGGACTTTCGATCAACCTTATAGAATATTTATACAGATAAATCTATATTCGCTCGGAATTTTACACCAGAACAACCATAATTAGGCAGATCGTTAAACATTTGCACTCCAAATATTCCTACGGTAAATAATGAAATTAATCACGAAAAGCTACTAGTAAACCAAATTGTAAAAAAAATAAGTTATTTCCGGACCCGAAGATGACATCGCTCAAAGAATTAAGGTCTTGGAAGCTCCTAAAATTAATAAGGAGTTATAAAACCACGTCCATAAATTGAAAGATTATTAATGAGGAAGCTTCAGAGTCTAAATTACACAAAAAAGAAAGGGGGTTTATTAGCTAAAATTTTTGTTAAAATGATCTTCAAGCCTTTGTAATACATAATGGCTCAATTGAATAAGGTTGAGTTTCCGATTTAAATTAATCCAGGTTTTGCGAATTCAATAACCAGCAAAAAACATACTATTTAGCTTTAATTGCCCCTAACCAAATCGCCAAAAACTATAAATATACAACCAGAAATCGTAAATAATTTCTCGATTACCGAATCAATAAGCAAAAAATCAAAATTTTAGGGAAGCTACGTACCAATAACATTATTTTAATTTTAAAATAACCATTACTAATCCACCTGAATTTAGATTACATCCAAAAATAAACTGCTAAAATAAGCTACCAAAGTGGAACTTTTAAATTCAAATATGTTCCATAAATATCTGTTTATAGCAATTAGTAAAGAAAAAATCATAGTTTCTCAGAATGTGAACTTGGAATGCGAATATAGTGACAAAAAAGCGGTGGATTTAATTTACTCTAGCGTAAGCGAGGAGTAGTTAGAAGAAGTAATTCCAAATTTAAACGAATAATTTGGTAAAAAAATTAGATAATCATTAATAAAAAAATTAAAAACGGGATAAAAGAGCTTAAAAAGTTGTTTTAAAGGCATAAATCTGCCTATCAAATAGATTCTGAAGACTTGAATCATATATAAAGTGCAAAATTCCGTGTTAATGTTAAAAGCGACGTCTCAACTTTCAGTTTTCGACCTCTCAAGTATTCTCCATCAGAAAAGGAAAAAAATTCTATATAATTTATTTAAATATTTGATAAGGTGATAATACTAGAGTTGAGCCGTCTTGTCATTTCCCATCAAGTTAATTCCAAAAGCTGACGGAAGAACACATTTCTGTGTAGAATTTCGAAAAATAAATTCGATAAAAACAGTGGAAAAACTCACTTTAATCCGAGTAGATTAGTGCTTAGACTCTCTTTTAAAAGAAGTTGTTTTACAACTATTTGCTTAATTAATGGATAATGGGAAATTACCGCTGATCTGAAATCTAGAAACTACACAAAACTTATTGCGCCCGCCGGATTAATCAATTTATTCTAATACGCTTTGGCTTATCCATGTCGCTTTCACACTTTTGTAGCCGATAGACAATATTTTGAATCCTCAAGCTAATAATTTTATTGATTTTTGCCTTGATGATATTTCCATACTCTTTGAAATATTCCAACAACTTTTGAAGCATATAAAATTCGTAAAAGACGCTTTAAACATATCATATTAATATTTTCCAGCAATTAATTTTAAATATACTTTTTTTAAAATAGATAGATATGGTATTTATCCCAATATCGAGAAAATTACAGAGTTTAAAGGAAGAACTCGGTCATAAAATTACTTACTGGTTCGATCGATTTTGGGACTAGAAAGCTAATGAAGGGGCTTCCGCAGATATCAGAAGTTTTAGCTCCTATTCAAGCTCTAATTAAATCTAAAATTGTTTTTAGATGGTACACTGACTGTCAATAAGTCTATATTAAAGTGATAGAAATAATTTTATCGGTACAAGTGCTGGTCCAAGCTTATTGGAATATATTATTTTTGTTCTCTACCTACGCATCCTAATGTGATCTTGGATTAATAATTTATTAATTTCGTATACTATCTGATTCTGACCGGACTTGGGCTGCTCATGAGAGAAAAGGTTTAGCTCTAGTAAGCGTTATCTAACACTACTAGTGATATTTTTTCGGAAATATTTTCTTATTTTACACGGATAATTCAGAACTTGCGGCTCTTAATAAGACCCAGATATAATGTGATAGGATTTCAGATGGTTAACAATTTTTTCAGGATATAATTTTGAAATTAAACATTGAAATAGAAAAAAAAATCCCTTAGCGGTCTAACTATTTATACATATAAAAACCACAATAAATACTGATAATTTTAGTTCAATTATGATTGTACTGATGAATTATATATGTAAAATTAGTTGAAAATTTTAAAAAAAATAAGTGATGGCAACTCTGAATTCGAAAATATAAAATATTGAAATCAGGGATAAAAATTTATGTTGAATTAGATGAGAAACTGCTTAAGAAAATGAAAAATGAAATTAAAAAAGTGGTAATGGCTAAAGGAGAATTGAAAAATATTTTGAATAGATTGCATGATGAAATGGGGAAATTTGAACAAAAAAGCAATTACGATATGGGTTCCGCAAGATATTGTAGACCTGAATTATCTCGGAGGATAATAAGCTACTTCCCCTATTTTCTTGAATGATAGAAATCCCAAATAATCGTTCAACTTATAAATTTAATGGCAAATCCGTAATATGGCCGCTCTATTGAGTGATCCATCGATTTTTTTGGGTTCACTGCCTGAGTCTAAATGTGAAAAACGATATTTTTTGGTTTCTGTAGAGCATATATCTAGCTACCCTCACGTATGGTCAACTGTCGATCATACTGCATATATAGCCAATGAATCCATCAAAAAATTTATATTTAGATATTGATTGCCGATTATGATTAGTGTTAAGCCTGGGATTACATTTGGTTTATATTTAATATAAGTACGAATAGGTGAAGCAAAAACTAATGACTATTGATATAACTAAATACGGAAACTAAGAAGTAGGTAAAAAAATGATTATACGACTTTCTTTTCCATGGGATGGAAAAGCAGTCATTTAAGAATCTTTGTTGAATATAAAAGTTATCTTTAGTGTAATTGTGAAACGTTGGCGCTTAGGGCGCAGGATTTACTGTGGTCATTTTCGGGCACATTGGTCACTGTAAAGTCTGAAATTGATATGGACAATGAGGCTGTAGGAATAAATTCTCAAAATCAGCCTGGGCAACAGCGGGATGTTTTAACTCGAAATTATTGCGCGAATTATGTCAGGAAATGAGTATAAAATTGAAATTAAATATTTACTACCAACGGAAATGGCTATTCAAGGTTGAAGTAATGGACTAAACTCTAAGATATTCGCTTTCCAGAACCTTTGATGAAAATTAATATTTATGAGACAGACTCATTCCAAAATTTATTAATGGGATTAAAACTCAAAAGAACGATTGCACTGGTAATCAAACCTATTGTTTGCTGTACGGAAGGAACCCAAAGCCACCGATAAACTATGAGAGAACTGAGATGAATCAAAAGTGAAAATAAAAAGCCTATCTAATCCTAGGTAATATTGTCGAGTTGTATCCCGATCCAATAAAATATGCTTGCATCTCTATACTTGATATAGGACAGTTTTTATGATTTTAAATTATGTTATTTGCTAAAAAAAGAACAAGCAAGCATAAAACACGATACTCAGGCGCTTTTAAAACTGTTCGAATGTATGGTCATAATCTTTATGAATTCGCAGATAAAATAAAAAGATTGAATACATAATTGCTTATCGAATCTTATAATTTAAATAAAGGTCAGTATCGACCTTTACTTAGTTTTTGGGGTTTCAAATGATTAGATAATTTAAAAATCAATCAGTAGTTTTGCCTTGAATTTTGGTATAATTTAATGCTTTATATCGAAATTTCACAATCTATTATTAATTATTTCAGAGAATGGCTGGTATAAAAACTGTCATAATTTAATTGTGTAAATGTCATTATGAATTAGGTAAACAGCAAATCGACAGCCTCAATAGCGCCTTGGCCGATCTCGTTAGTATAACAACCCCATTAGCCCACCATATAATTGCCAAAAATACCTAGCCCACCATCGACCCTCATCAAATACATAAATAGGCAGCACAATCCTTTCTCATGAAAGGCTATGCTGTTCAACAACAACTATAATCTTTTATACCCTAGTTTCCTTATTTTATTTACTCCTATAATTAAATAAATAAAACCTTAACTTATAACTGTATTCTGATTGAACTTATATTCTATCTTCAACGTGACACAATCTATATTAATATTCACCTATACTTGTCTCGAAAATGAAGGATTATGAAATATAATTTTCGAAAAATTATAAGTTCTCAACCTATTTTATGGATTATTTAATTGCTATTCCCCATGAATTTGTTTGGGTTCATTTTTTAATTAATTAAGAGAAAAATATCAATGATTTTTATTTATTTTATTAGATTTTTTGTTTTTTTGATTTTACATTAAAATTAAATATAATTCAAATACGTGGTAGTAAATATTTTTAGTAAAGCCTTAGGCAGAATATTTAAGATTTTACAGCGTAAACCTATAATTTCATATTGCTTTTATAAATATATAATGTAAAATATTTATAGTATAATCGTAATGTTCAAAAAAAAAAAAAGGCGATATTACGTCGCCAAAATATCTCTTTATGAAAAAACTATATAGAAATTCCTTTATATAAAAAATATATAAGTGAAAATGTTTTATATTTGATCTCAACTGGAGCCATCTTGTAGATTAAGTAATACCCATTTGTAGTATAAATATCCTACTAGATAATAAAAAAATATCATAAAATTTGGATTTAGTCGTATAATTATTAGTTATCAATTCCATTATTTAATGCTAAAGCCGTGAAAAACTTATTTAACTCTTGATATTTGAAATATTTCAGATATAATAAAAAAAAAAAACTGTATGGTCTACAGACTATCGGTGAATCAATTACCTTTGATAGATAAAAATTCCAGAGAATTCCTTGTCCTCCACCTAGCTTTTCTTTATAATAAATTTAGGTTAAGTATTTACTTTGGGTTATTAATGAGAAAAATAAAAAATATTAATATATACTACTGTCAAGCTGGGGATTTTTAAATAATAAATTTTCGATATAAAAGATTAAGTGTATAAAAGACTCGGGTACTAGGAGGAATTAAACTTTTTGAACAGCATAACCTTCGTAGGAAGGGTTATGCTATCAATATATATGAAATGAGAGGTGAAGAGATCGGTAAGGTAAAGGAATGGATGAGCCAATGGGATGGGTAAGATAAGGGAGATCATCGGTTCGAGGACATTTGATCGCCGATCGATCCATTACAAATGTGATTATGACAACTACAATAATAATAAAATTTTTTTGGATTCCCTTTTTTATTCCTTGATTCTTGTCCTCTTTATATAGAATTTTTGCTAAATTATTTAAAGAATTGCTAGTATATGTAGAACTAATATAGTATAAAATTAATAAAAGAAATAAAACTTAGCAGAAGCAAATACCTCAGCATAAAAAAATCACAAGGAATAAAATTTCTTTGTATAAAAAAACAGCCTAGATATATGTTTAGATAAGTTTATATAAATATGATCTCTTTCAAATCTTGTTTACTAAGACTTTTGTCTTTGTGTTTTCATAATTTGCTGATCCTTCTTTGTCGTCTGATTTATCTATGACAAAAAACTGAGCAAGTTTAAATTTTATTTGTTAGAAAATTATAAATTATTTTTTTATAGAAATATCTAATTAAATATTCTATTTACAAGAGTATTTTTATTAGGAAATATAATAATCATGATAGTTTATTTTATTAGATACTAAACTTGAACAATTTTAAGAATTTTATTATAATTCAAACTTTTACTAATAAAATATAAGATTAAAGGTTGTTGAAAAAATTGATTTTTTTTGATATTTACGAATTAGTAAAAAAGCTATTATAATAGTATTTTTTTTATTACATTGTTTTTTTTTGTAATTCAAAAAATAATGTCAAAAATCATGATCATGATATCGTCATTTATATTGTTAGACGTATAGCAATAAAAAAATATCGTTAAACTACAGAAAATCAGCTAGTAATAAGCTCATATAAAAACAAAATATTCTCAGATTTAAAGAATTTGGGTAAACCAAAAACTGCATATTACTGGAAAACGACATTCTAATTAATTAATTATGGACCACATTGATACTAAATAGAGGGGTATTGTAGCATTTCTTCGTGGACAAGGGATAACGGTAGTGGTTGTTATATGCATAATTCAGGTATTCTCAATAAAAATATATAGTCTTGTTTTTGTATCTTTGATTTTTTTTCTGAAAAATAGTATTAGAAATAAATATGTTCAATCGGAAGATACTGAATTTAAATTGGGTGCTAGGGAAAGCGTCTAAAGTATAATGACGTGAATGGCATTTGAAATCATCGCATTTAAACAAGATTATATTTTTAATAAACATTTATGAACATATCTGCATTATACTAAAAAATAACAATAAGAATGAAAAAATTGAAGGAGAAGCTTTTTTATTATTTATTGTGTTAAATAGTTATTTGATTTCCAATCTGTACAATTCATCTAGTATTATAATTATTTTTGAAAAATAATAGAATCTTATTCAATAAGAATTTTAAATATACAAAATTTGGTTATATAAAAATGCGACGGATGGAGGTTGTAAAAAGCCAAGAATTATGAGAAACTTTCCTACGCGTGATTTAGAGAAAACTGTTTACTTTTTATATGTAAAAAAAATAGTGTTAAAATTATTAGTCAGTATACATATGAATACTGAGGCGATAGGCTGAGGAAAAAGCCTGTTTAATCGATGAATATTTACCTTAATGAAAAAATTTTACTTCTTTTTTTCAAGCTGCAGTTTTTCTGATTCTGCATGATAGAGAATATCATTGAAGGTAGGTTGGGGAGGTCTAATTTAGCTTTTGAAGTAAAATTTATAATCAGACTTGTCTATCTTCTGTATCAAATAAAACCTTTTTTTTTTGTCTCAGAGAGTTTATTAAACATAATTTAAAAATCAAATAAAACCAATACATACATATATTTTCTGATAAGAGCTTAGCTTGCAATTAAAAATTTTCACTTCACTCAAAAATTTCGCATGCAAACATTGAAAATATGCATAATAGGGGCAATAATGATTGGGAAGTATTCGGGGGGGAGGAGGTTAATTCATCAAATATACATGTTAAAATTCAAATTGAGCTTTATTATATTTCTTGAATTCAAATACATTTTTACTTTTAAGTAATGAAGTTTAGTTTGAATGATAGTATTTTCTTTCTTCACAGATAGAAAAAAAAAAGTATATATTAAGAGAAATTTCTCTGATGAAATTTATCAATATTATGACAACAAAAACCAGACTTTTCTTGTTAAAAAGTAAGAACTAACAAATTGGAAAAAAATCAAATCAAAAGGATAAAATAAATGAACTTTAAAATGTTTAATTTCAGGATACCAAATTTATTTTTTGTAGCTGTTATTATATCCACAGCTGTATTTGCAGAAGGACAAAGCTTAAATTATGTTGATGAAAATGACACTATATGTCACTGTGTATTACCAAAAAATCTCGAACACTCAGCATCTATGTCATTGAATCAATTTTATTCTGAATATAAAAATATACGAAATAAAAATGGGGATAAACCGCCCATAAGGCTATGTAATAGGAAATGCTATGGAGATAGAATTCTTGTTGGGTTTAATACGATGTTCAACGAGGTCGATACTTCGATGTTAGAACTTATGAATATTTTTTCCACTATCGGAGACGAAATTTCAGGTGCCTTGGACAAAGATTATATATATTCATGTAGTTTTGGCAGTGGTTATTTAGAAATAAATTCAGATGTGAGCGTGCTTTTATCAATAGCCAAGATTAAAAAAGATGAAAAATGCATTCGAGCTCTCGATAAAAAAAAAATCAATGACAGTATTAATGGTTCAAAGATAATAGGAAATCATATTGGGAATATTATTGGACACAAAAAAATATTAAATCAGTATGTAAGTGCGTTTTTAAAAGCTTATGATTTTTTTAATAATGATGAAATAATCAAAAAAGAGTCGGCTGCACATAAAAATATACAAAACACTGACAAAAAACTAAATGATCTTATCAAAATTTACAATCTGTTTAAGAAGAAACGAACAGAGTATATTGCTTATGACAATAAAGCTAGCGGGGAATCTGGGATTTCTGTAGACACAGAATTTGGAATCGCTAACAAAAAGAATTTGACCCATTTGAAAGAGTTGGCTATAAAAGTTGTGAACAGATTTAACGAAATAAAAAAGGAAGAATTTGGGGGAAACTATTAATTTATTTAGACTATCCTTGAAAAAAAGAGCACAGGGAGGTTTTCAATAAGCAATTCAGATGTTTAGTTTTCCGCTATAAATAACCACATATATAAATAAATACTATTTTATACCTTTATCATAAATTTTTATTTTATTTAGAGAGCGTTTTTACAAGTGTGAGAATATAAAATTTTGAATACAGAGCAAAAATATTTGCGCTGTTTTAGACTACCATATTTAGTCTAATTAATTTTCTAAAATCAAATCTTTTAAGATTATACTTTGATAATAATTGGAAACTAAAATCGTTATAGTAATTTACATGAACGTTTTTCAGTAATACAAAATATAATACATTCTATGTTGTTAATTAAAAGCAATAAATGGATATGTTAGGTTGTGGGAAAAGATTGTTGCAGATAGATTGCTGCAATTAAATAACAAACACTACAACCATTATAGTTTTGAAGATTATTAGAATATAAGATTAATTAATGTTTTGAACTTTTTAAACCTCAATAGCGAGAAAAAAAAGATGTAGATTATCAATCCAGAAAGGCGAAAATTAAGGTTGAGATATTGCATATATCCTGTGGATAGAATAGCGAATTATTACTATTATTACTATTTTACACCTGTTAGAAAATGGAAATCCGTTATCTAACTAAAAAAAAGAGTCAGAGTTTAAAGTGAAAATATGAGTATATTAAAAAAGGCTTTCTGTTAATTTTTCTATAAAGCAGGACATATTTACTGACTGATTTCTTATTTCTGTAATTTTCAAAAGGTCATATTTATAATTTTACAGAACACTTATTAAGTAATCGATTTATAAAAAACTATACTAGATAAAATATTGAATAGTATAATTCTCTGGTAAGTTTTTTTTTTTTTCAATAGATTTTATTAAAAATATGTAGCAAAGTAAATACAATTTAATTATAAAATATTTTTTATAAAATAAGGGTTATTTAAGTTCGCAATTAATTTCGTAAAGTCGAGTTTTTCTGATGGTATTCACAATCTAGGTCAATAAAGAACCACGAGCAATTCAGTTTAGCCTGATACGTTTATATTTCTAATAGTTATATATTCTTGTTTGAAATATAAAATAGACTTAAGGATAAGGCATAATAAAAGGGGAAAGAGTATGTACCATTGAGTGCATTTTAAAAAAGAATATTTTATTTATATTTAACCGAATATATTAAATTTAACTCTAACCATAATCAAGTTGAAAAATTATTTTTTTTAATAGTTTTTAGTATACTTTTAAATTATGTTTAATAAACTCTGAGAAAAAAAAACTAATCATAACCAACCAATACGCTTTAATCTTCAACATAAAATTTTAGTATTTTAAGGCGATCTGTGTTTTTTAAGGAAAACTAGCGAAAAAAGGATTCGCAAATGTATTATTTTTGGGAGGATAGATACCATCCAGTTCTAATTTTAAAAAATGGATACATAAACGAATGAATTCTTTAAATTTTTTATAGTAAAATAGATTTGGTAGTCTATTTTTTTTATCTTGAACTTTATGCAAAACCAAAAAATATCATAAAACTATAAAGATACAAAAAATTCTTTTTTAATGAGCTATACATTTAACAATAAATTTTTATTTATTTATTTTTCATTAGTCTTTATTTTGAATGCTTTTTTTATTCTTTTTAGAAATACGAATCGTTCAAAAGATTGGAAGCATAATAAACTTCGATTATATTGCTAAAAAGTATCGATCAAACGTAAATTATTGGAAAGTAAAAGATTATTCAATACCAACCAACTAGCTAATTGTTGAAAATTTGGCGACATGTATATGTGTCTAAGATTGATTACACCATCGATTAAAAAGGAAATATGATGAATATAAATAAGATAGCAATTTAGGAAATAATAAAGAAAAGAAAATTGTCATTTCTTATTCATTAGATCTGCGATGTGGATATTGTTGTAAAATAGTATGTAATGAGTCAATAATTAAATTAGAAAAAAAAAAACAGCATAATTTAATAGTAATTGGAAAAAAGGCTATCCTATACAATTATATTTCATAAAATAGTATAAAAATTAAAAATAATACTAATAGATACTGTAAGTATATAATATTTCTAGCATACATAAGTTTTTAAATGATGAAAAATATGAACAAGATTAATAGCTCACCCTCAGATAATTATTATATGGTAAATCTTGTTAGTTTATTTATTAGCTTTTAATTTATTTTATATATTTAATAAATATACAAGCTCAAAATATATAAAGATTAATAATTAGTTGAATACTAAAATTTGTATGTCTATATGTTTAAAAATGATAAATCCAAATTCCAATAAAAAACATCAAACCTCAAGACATATTTTATTTTACTTTCTTTTAGAACACTCAACCTTAAAAAAATTAAAAAGACTTAATTGAAAATTATTTTGCCGGTATAAAATAATTCTACCACGTATTTTACTTGAAGCTTTAGTAAACGCACAGTGACAGTGATTTGAAAAAAAATAATCTAATAATAATAAGATTGCTAACAAAAAAAAGGTTATTTAACTCTACTGTTTTTCATGGTATGAAACTCACAGTTATTCTTAGCTTAGTAATGTTGATTTATAACAACATAAGCACGTCCAGTATATAATTTTTGTACTTTATTAGATATATAGAATATAGCTATTTTTACATTTCTTGGATTCATTTTTATATAATACCATGTATTGATTTTTATAACAAAACATTAATAATAATGTCAATAATTTGTTACTAAAAAAGTCTATATATTTTAAAGTATTATATTTGGGAATTATGGTGGGGGGGGGGGTTGTGAATTTTTTTATATAGATTTATTTAGCGAGTCTGTGGTATATATTTTTTAAATAGATTAATGTAGGGGGTAATTGATTTTTATTGTTGCGTTTTATGCCTTAAATTCTATTTATAAAATAAAGTAGCCCGGAAGCTAGTATTTCCACGACTTTATCAAGATCCAAGTATAATATAATTATGATAATAAAATATAAATAACTTGTTGATTTAATCGAAGATTAAATTTTATTGATTTATAGATAATAATATGCTATTACTGGAGTAACTTGAAAGGGCAATTAATCTCGGATTAATGCGAGTTTTATTAATTTATTATGATTATGATTTATCTTTAATTTTATTTTCAATAGGCAAGTTGAAAATTTTTTATAAGAGATGCTTGAGATAATAAGCTTAACCCTTATTATTTAATATTATATTATAGTCCAAGAATAATTTAAATATGATGATACCAATCTCTCTACTTGGGATTAAAAAATTATTTAGATTTTTAAATTTTGAAATCAAAAGCCAAAAACTATTATGAGTATTGATATTTACTCCAGATATATTATAAATTAGGTATTGGTTATGAAAAATCAATAGTATTACATTTTCCTACTTTAGTAAAGTTTTGGATAAAAATAAATATGTTTGTTATTCTTGGAGACTGTATTTAATGTTTCATGTTGATCAAGCTTTAAAACTGTATTTACCAAAATGAAATCGCTCAGAAAAAGAAATCAATGCAATTTCACATAAGCTGTTTAATGAAGTTAAAAATAATAAAACAAAAAGAATTTAAAAAATACTTTTTTTTCTATGAAAAGCTTAATTTCTATGAAAAAACCAAAAATAATAATAAAAAAAGGATAATATATAAAGAAAAATGGAAACATAAAGATTTATTCAGATTATCTTACCATATCCAATGGGCTTGTGAAATATTAGGTTTTATTTATACAATACCGCAAAATCTAAATTTAATTACATTTTCCAGAAATACAACGAGAAATTACAAGCTATATAAAAGAAAAAAATTCAGCGATAATCTTTATAAAGTTGATGAACACAGATTATATCTAAAAAAAATGATTTGAAGACAATGAATTCTATAACTTTAGACTCAATTTTTGGTGACAAGAATAATTATTCAACAGGATTGAATATTATCCCATTAACAGCTATTTTAAATATGGTATTATTATCCATTATTTTAAAAAATGCTATGCAATAGGTGAATTGAATTTTAACATACTTAGATTTAACAGTTGATAACTATTTCTAATTTTACCAAAATTATATCGGCATTGAAACTGTAGCTATTTCAATGTCATTTACATAAGACATTATAATTGATTTCTTCTGCAATTTTATCTGCTATATAATTATTGAAACAATTTTTGATAATTATATATCGACAAGTAGTAGTATTAATACAAACCATGATTGGATTATTAGTATTTGTTATTAGATATTAATCACCAACAACAAGTTTAAATTCGTCTGTAAATTTAAAAAATTGACTCGGCGGATATTTTTCTTTTATAAAGATACTATTTAAAGGTTTAATCATCAAAATATTAAAAATTTGTACGTATTTAGAGTATCTAATATATATATTTTAAAATTACAGCAAGTGTAGATGGTCAATGCCAGTATATTAGAGTAATATTCATTTTATAGAAAAATTATTGATAAAAATAAAATTTTGTAAACTATGTATTTTGTGTCTGATTTAAATAAAAAATGCCACGTCCACGCTGGAAGTTATTTTTATCCTTTATGAAACGGTTGACATTTTTTGAATTATAGAATCGCGACCAAAATAGCTTAGTACATTTAATCAAATTTTGGAAGTGATCAGTAAATTGATATAGCATATGATAATATGCTGTAAACGCTTTCATGAAAATAAACAAGGCGCAGAAGAACTAAGAAATCCTTGATGTAATTTAGTAAATATCTATAAAAAAAAGATTTTTTTTATTTTTATAGTGATACGTAGCAATGGAGGGAAAAGGAGAGCTAAACGATTATGGAGCTAATTGGGGCAATAGTGGACTATAAAATGCTTATGTTGATTACATAAAGGCCAAATATCTGAATTACTAAATAAAAAATAATTAAAAAACTATTCAGCCACTAGTTTACTCTAAAAAAGCGATTTGTATTTTAGGAGAGCAATTGTGCCGAATAGATCATTTTACGGGCAATTGAAGCGGCTGGAAAGGCCAATGGATGTTGAACATACTGAAAATGCCGAGGCCGCTATCATCGAATCAGATGCTGGATAACCGCGAGTGTTATTTTTTATAAAAAAAGGAATTTATTATTCGATTGTTTGAGATAAGCTGAAATTCAAACAGCCAATGGGCGGATGTAGATTTTATGAGAGCGAAGTTGAAGTCATAAAAAAAAGGGAAGAGATATACAAATGAAAAGCTAAAAAACCAGAAATACGAAAAAAGTGTGGACAAGTTAATAATTAATAAATAAAAGTGTGATTAGAGAAATAGCCGTCAAATAAAAAAGTAGATATCAGTCTAAACAAAATAATGGGAAAAAAAGGAGATAGCGAACCCTTAATCGAATAATCACAGAAAGAGTCTGCAAAATTTTTTATAATTCCAGATATGATGGAAATATAAAGTATATAAATGGCGTGGATGGAGTCGATGTGAAAATAAAAGTGTCTTTTAAAAAAGAATCAGTCATAGCTAACAGCTACAAAATCTACCCTTGTAATGAAAAAAAGAAAAAAGGAAGAGAATTAGGGGGACAACATTATTATCTAGACATCAGAAGCTCAATAAAACTACCATACATATCATATAAACATAAATAAGCATTATAGAACAAGATACACAGTTTAAAAGCCGGAAATTGCAACCATAATCTTAATTAGTGCAATATATCTGATTTTATTTTGAATAAAAGAGCATTTAAAACGCAGTATAATAATACCTATAATAAAAATGGACTATAGCGACGACGACGTTCCAGCATTATCCGCAGACACCCTTAGTATTCTGCAGTCGTTCTACCAAGAGCAGAAGCAAAAGAGTTCTGCCTTGGACAATTTCGGCGAGTACAAGCAGCAGCTCGCTGAAAAAAAACTAAAGCCCAGAAGCAAAAAAGAAGCATCGAATGGCAGCTCTAATGACAGCGTTGACGGCGACTCTACCGCCGAAATTATCCCAACCGGCATGACGTTTTTCCAGGAGGACTGGCAGCTGAGCCAGTTTTGGTACGATACTAAAACTTGCGATAAAATGTGCAGCTACGCCGAAGAATCCATTCGCAACGGCGATATGATCATTTTCATAAGCTGCCCCACTGCTTTTGTCAAGTTTGTCGTAAGTATCTTGCAATTCACCATTTTACCTACCCTTCTTGCCCCCTATTATCTATATTTTCCTTGTTCCTTTTTATATGCCTTGATTTATTCCTAAATTATTCTTTGTTTTTACATCGCAAACGAACTTTTCAATCCTACCCCCCCCCCTCATTTTCCATTTCCCACATCCAAACTTTTTTCTAACTCATGCATATTAATATCTGTTAAATAGGAAATGTATCCAGACTACAGTAACGTTAGATTGCTTGAATTCGATACTAGATTCGCTGTTTTTGAAGAAAAATACGTTCGCTATGACCTGAATGAACCGATGGAGCTTCACGGTTTAGACAAACTAGAGAATGTCCATGTAGGAATCATATTTGTTGATCCTCCTTTTCTAAACGAAGATTGTTTAAAGAAAACTATGGTCTCCGTCAAGCTACTTTCGTCTCACAATTATAACAGCGACAGTAACAACAAAACTAAAATCTTGCTGAATACTGGTGCTGTCATGAAGCCCGTTGCTAAAGAATTCGGTCTTTATGAAACTAACTTTTTGCCTACTCACAGCAGTGGACTTTCAAACGTTTTTTACTCATATTCAAATTTTGAAACTGACAGTCTAAAATGGGTTTAGTTTCCCTTTAACCCCTCGTTCATATTTTTTTTACTTCCAATTTATCACCCCGGTGATATTACTTATTTATCTTAATAATATAATAGAATGAATATTGATGTCTAATTATTCTTAATTAAAAAGTTATATAATATATTTTTTTTTACTTATCTAATCATTTTACATTAGTTATAAAAATCGACTAATAATGAGGAAAAAAAAAAAGCAAATTGTAAAAACAGAAGAATTTCGGTTATTAAAAATAAAAAGCAGTGCATTGAGTTAGTATTGTTAGTTTAAAACAAAAAATTAATCAATAATAATGATAATAATAATAAAAAAGTAAATTTCTAAATGTAAAAAATTTTAAAGGGGATTTATATGCTAATAATAATAAAGTGTTTATTTCTAATCTAATAACTGAGCCACTTTTGATAGTACGTGCAAGTGGAAGGTGAGATATCACCATCCTCGCTACAAAGCTTGAAAACCTAGATTTTTTTTCGAGTTAATAATGGTAAAATTGAAAAAAAAAGGTTTTGGTTAATGGATCATAATAAAACTTAATAAAGAAAAAATATAATCAACAATAGAATAATAATGTTTGTTTACCGGGCAATTTCCGCACGGGACTTCTGTCAACGGCGATTCATTAGCAGGGGCAGTAATAGCTCTATATACATACTCAACGTCATTATTACCAGGCGTAATACCAGCAATTATGCCCATTGGTAAAATTCGCTCTACTTTGCCATCATAGACCAATACGTCGAGCAGTGACTTGATATCCTCAATCCCCAAATCAACAGTTGAAACTTTGTTGTCTACAATGAATTTACGAACTTGCACAGCTGTTGGGTATCCCAAGTAGCTTGCCGAGTAGATTGCAGTTGGATTGAGTTTGTTAACAGACTTAGAATATATGTATCGATAACACTGGCTTGATAGTTGCTCTATGAAATCAGTATCTAGCTCTTGATCCGTGAACCATGGTCCACCGCTGATCTCAACGCTCGGCTTAATATCGATAAGCATGTATAGTTTACGTGTTGGATTCTTCACGCTTTTAACTGATTTTATTAATGCTTTGTTCTCCAACTGCTTTATACATCGTGTTATCACTTGTTGATGCAGATTAGTCATTTGCTTAATGTTCCGTACCCATATCCCCTGATCCTTAGATGCCATGATTTGCTTATATACAAGGATTTCCTCGGGTTCCATACTAGACATTTTGCTTGCATCTTCGGATTTTATTGCTCTGTATGTAAATGTAGCGCCAACTTGGCAAATCTCCATAAGACCAAGCTTGGATAGCTTGTTTACCATATCGGCTACATTTTCAACAGAAAGTTCGGGAATTTTTTCCTGGATTGTTTCTAAATCTACACCCTAAATTTTATTTAAACAATTCATTAAATTTTAAAAAGAATTTAGACTTTTATGCTTGCGTCTAAAAATTTTCTGCAATAAAAAATGAATTTTTTTTTTTACATTTTTTCCTATGCTTGCCAATTTATAAAATTCTTTTTCTGGCTCGGTTAAACTCTCCATAATAAATTATGTCGATTAATCTCTTATGGATATTTCTGCTCTATATGTACGTGTTTAAATTCCAAACGTCAATCGCCGTCGATATTGATCGAAAGAAATAAATAATAGCGAACTTTAATACTCGCTTAATGAGTTTTTGGCTGTGGTAAATTTTGAGCTTTTATATCAGGTATCAGGACTGAGGCTGGGTAAGAATCGAGAGAAGAGTGTAGCCACGACAAGTACAAAAAGTAAAGATGTAAAAGATAATAACACTGAATTAACTAATAAAACAAATATTTCAAAGTTATTGCACTGTTATTCTTTTAAGCCTTTGATTCTCTCTGCTATGCTTTTATTGCTTCTTTTGCTTTTTTTTTTTTTTCTGAAGAATTTTCATTGCTTGATCAGAAAATGAGTTATGCCAATAAACTGTCATTTCAAAAAGTACCAGCAAATGAATACTCATATACTGCTGAATTAAAAAAGGACTTTTTTAACTGAGCCTAAACTATCACCTAAATCGACTAAGCCAATGGCTAATGCTTATCATGTTTGATGGCCAATTATCGCTTATGAAATCGATACAGTGATGTGATTGGGTTTACAGTTAACATACTGATGATTTAATTAGAGTCTAAATAGCAAAAATCGTCTGTAATACAAAAAAAAGGTCTTAAAATTGCAATTAAGAATTTCTATAGATATTTGGGTTTGTTTAATATTAATACAAAATAGTGGCATTCATATCTTTTAGAGTACATGCCCACTTCTACAATCTGATTTTGAGTTTCTTTATTAATTCACAGTATCAAATACAGCTAAATCATGGAGCTTTATAACGGAGCAAGCCAAGCGACAAACGAATTTACTGCTATAGTTCTCGCCGGTCCTGGAACAAGGTTTATAATATACTTAATTATAAAGATC
>LSSN01000092.1:0-10383 GCA_001970855.1 Smittium culicis
ATTATTTATTATTTATTATTTATTATTTATTATTTATTATTTATTATTTATTATTTATTATTTATTATTTATTATTTATTATTTATTATTTATTATTTATTATTTATTATTTATTATTTATTATTTATTATTTATTATTTATTATTTATTATTTATTATTTATTATTTATTATTTATTATTTATTATTTATTATTTATTATTTATTATTTATTATTTATTATTTATTATTTATTATTTATTATTTATTATTTATTATTTATTATTTAAAAAAATAAACTTATAAAACATTATGATAAAGCATTTAATAAAAATTCTATCCAACTCCTCTCCGCCGCTCTAGCATCTCTATACCCACTGGGAATCGGTTCAAGGGGTCTGGTGATTCACTAGTACTTTCAAGCATTAGCAATTGGGTAGCACGAATACCATCCAAAAATTTTGCAGTTGCCAGCTCAATAATTTGGTAGGCGTTACCAGCACGAAGCTGCCTAAAAGATTTTTTAGACTCCCCCCTCTAAGGAGTCAAGTCAGAATTATTTAAAAAAATATAATTTTTTATAAAAAATTCTATCCAACTCCTCTCCGCCACTCTAGCAGCTTCATACCTTCTGGAATTATGTTCAAGGGGCTTTACCAGCGCTAAAATTTTTATGAATCATTCCCTACCATTGTCGCATAAAAGTTAGCCAATTTGCTTCATTTGAGGTGGATCAGCTACATTGTATTACGGTACATTTTTGACAGATTTTTTCAGTTCTGTGTATGAATATGAACTGAGTTGGAGTGAAAGGTCAATCCACAAACTGATTCACCAACAATATTTCCAGTTAAATCGTACCATTATTACGCTAATATATAAAACTATGGTCTAAAAAAAAACTCATAAATTTAAGCTTTATTCACAAGAAATTTACGTATAGTAAAATTTCCTTAGAGAAAAAATTAATCACTTATGAAACAATTTCAAATTGCATATTTTGTGTTTTTTGTTTATATATTGTTTAAAACACTATTTACCAAAAAAAAAAAAAAAAAGTAAAAGGGGAAAGTTAAAAAAATAACAAGATAAAGTTGGTATCATCTTGTGTATAGTAAAGGGTAGGAAGAATGAAGATATGAGAACCTTGAAAAAATGAGGTGAAGAGGTATTAATTATTCGTAATAACAGGGTAAGAGCTAGATGATAGATTGCTTTCCTGGGTAGGAATATATGAATTTATGTTTATAGGATTTGGGTTTTTAGAAATGTCATTAAATTGGCGACCAGTATGGGTTGTAGGAATTTTGGGTGAAACAGTAACATTTGACAAAGGTACTATTATTGATGCATAAGGATTATCAATGTAAACATCGTATTTTTTCAATCCTAAATTCTCAATGAATAAGTGGTAAAGATATTTGTATGACCAGGCGCTGCCTTTTCTTCTTGATAGGACAACAACAAACAAATGCGACAAATTTTTTAGTTTACAAACTTCGACATTAAACTGGACTTCGCCATTCGAGTCAAGATGAGATTGGCCATAAGGGGGAGGGACAGGAGCACATTTAGAAGGAACATACTTATTAATTGGTGTAGTAACGATACCTTCAGAGACTGGTGGCTTGTTAGAACTGATGATATTATTTGACATTGGAGTGATTTCCTTGGGGTTGCTCAATAAGGGAGAGCCTTGAGTGAAGTAGTTTGTTGATAGCATTTTCATTCCAGCTTCGGGGTTGATGTCATAAGATTGCGAGTAATCTAATGGATCTGGTTGTATATCTTTAACTGAGGAATTTTTAGTGCCAGATTTGGTTAAAGCTCGTTTTAAAAGCTTGAATTTATCAGAAATGTTAAATGATAATTGATTCTCGTTTTTGTATTTGTTTGAAGGTATAAATCCACTGTGGATACCACGATCCAAAGAGCTTCCATCAACGGGTGTCGTTGCATGCGAGGGAGCAACTGGGGTGGCTTTTGTTTTTATAACAGAAGGAATAATGACATAAGGGCTATCAGTAGCATTTCCTGTAGCTTCTGTTTCTTTTGGAGTGTTTTGTGAGTTATTACTTAATGGAGGGGAATCATAAATCACAAAACTGGACTCAGAAATGTTTGATGATAGTTTGGGTGAACTGCCGAGCTTATGTTTATAAACATTTTCTTTTTCATTAATAGTCGCTTTAGAATCTGAAGGCAAGTTGAATTGATAAGTTGCGCCAATGACGATAGGTTTAAGTAAGCTTTTATCTGAGATCTTTGGCCTTAAAACTCGAGCGCTGAGGCCTTGAGTGCTGATTACAATGAAGCCAAGATTATCAAGAGTTTGTAAAACGCGTTGGAAAAGCTCTGAAGGAGGCATCGAAGAAATACACAATGGATCAATGGCTCCTCTGTGAGTGCGCATTTGTAGCAGTATTTGAGGACCTTCAGTTATAAACTTTTGAACTTCAGGGTTATTAATACGAGAAGAATAAGGGTCACTGTTAGCAAAGGCAGAAAGGTTGTTAGAATAGTAGTCATTGCGTTGGATATTTTTTTCACTAGCAGAAAGGCTTGAATTCCCATCAGCTTTAGCTTTACTTTGGCTCAAGTTGCGATCTTGCGAGAAAGGGTTAGCACTAAATATTTCGGAAGATTTAAGTGAATTACGGTTATTCTTTTTAGATTGACCTGTAACCCAATTTAGTACGCGTTTACCGGATATTCCAGAGTTTCTATTGGAGCCATTCCTAGACTTTATCGGTTGTGAGGCAATACCAGCACCTATTTTAACACCAAGATTTTCAGAGGTATCTTTTTTAAGGTTAGACGATAAAGCATCATTGAATGGAGGTATGTTAAGCCTTAGATCATCGTTGTTTTGGGAATGACTAGGTTTTTCAATAGAGGAAAGTTTTTGATTATGAGAGTCATTTGGAGATTTATGTATTCTATTACTATTAGGAGACGATTCAAGGGAAAGGTTTAATAAAGGAGATTGAGCATCGCCGGTTCTAGTTCTGAGGCTATTAGGTTCGTCAGAAGAAATGTGGGTGCGAGAGAAGTTTGGAGAATCGAGATGATTACCTAATTGAGTTTTAGAAAAGAATTTTTCAGGGTGTTGAATATCTTTAATTTCATTTAATTTTGATTGTAAGTCTTTTTCAGATTGACCATCATGATAATTAACAGGGGAAACAGGATTAGAGCTAGCTAAAAGGTTGAGGTTCAAATCAGGGCCAAAGAAATCATCTTTTTGATTGAAAAAGTCGCTGGGTGAATTTGTGTAAAAGCTGTTAGCCAAATTTGAATCTGATTTTCGACTCTTTGGTTTGGTAGATAAGTGGCTATTGACGCTATCGTAGCTTTTGTTTTTAGTCAGGCCAGGAATAATTTTATTATTTTCGTTATTATAGCTATCTTTTTTTCTCAAAATGATTTTCATAAGTTCCCCAAAGTCTTGGTTGTCACCTGAATCAGTGGGGGTAGATAAGTGAGGTGGGGACGAATAGTTGATCGGTTCAGAGAATGATTTTTGCTGAGGGGCAACAGAGGCGAAATGGATATTGTTTTTTGTGGTTTCGATTTTTTTGGGATTGGTATGGGTGGCATTTTTGGGGGTTAAAGAGTTAGTTATTTTATCTGGGTGGTGGTTAGATGTAGACTTTTTGTAGTAGTTAAAGTCATCAAAGGAGGCATTTCTGATCAAACTGGTAGTTGTTTTTGTAATTGGGGCGAGGACATGACTAGCGGCTAAAGAATCTTCTGTTACTTCGTTAAATTTAGACAAGTGAATATTTGGGTCAGTCAAGTTTGGTAATTTGAAATATGTGTTTGGGGATAGTATAAGGTCTGTTTCAGGTACAATTTGGTTTTGATTCTCATCAATAGTGATAGAAAATGTATGAGGGGATGTAGTTTTTTGTGTCCGAGAAATTTCACTAGCTTGAGAAGAAGTATTTTCAATCTTAGGCAAACTAGGTAAATCTGATATGGAGGTACTATGAGGATCTTCAGCTTCAATGTCTTTAAAGAAGTGGGAATATGGTTCTAGCCATTCATGGGAGCGAACTTCGGCCATGGTTGCGCGTTGAGCAGGATTGGAAACTAGCATTCTTTTCAAAAGACTTGAAGCAGACTGTGAAATGTGGTCTGGAAAAACGAGTTGAGTGGAAAGGATATACTTATATAATTGGTTAATGTTATCACCTTCTGGATTACTTGGGTCATCATCAAAAGGGAGGTAACCAGCCAGCATAGCATATAAAATTACACCACAAGACCAAACATCTACAGAGGTACCAGCGTACATACCATCGCTAACAACCACTTCAGGGGCAGCGTAGCAGGGTGACCCACAGCTTGTAGACATGTATTCACCATTCTCGGGGTCGAATTGGTTAGCAAAACCGAAATCTGTTACTTTAATATTACGATGCCAATCTAATAGTAAATTTTCCTAAAAAACATGCACAGAGAGCAGGAAAAATAGTGGTTTAGTAGGGTTTTAAAAAGTATAAAAAAAAGCTGGAGAATAGTTTGGAATGAGAAGCAAATATGAAAAAAAAATGAATGAAGACTAACAAGTTTAAGATCGCGATGAACGATTTTGTTGTGGTGTAAACAGCTGACAGCGGAGATAAGTTGGGCAAACAGACGGCAAGCATCGCGTTCGCGTAAATACCGGTGAGCTAGAATGTGTTCGAACAGTTCACCGCCTGAAGCATATTCCAGGACTAAACCGATATACCTATCGGTTTCTATTATATCGTGCAGTTTAACAATGTATCTATGATCAATCCCCTGGAGCGGAAAAAAAAGTTATTTTTAAAGAAAGAGTTAATAAATTTCGATTACTTAAGAGGATGAATAAAGTTACGAGTTAAATGTGTTATAAAATAAGAATAATAAAAAGAGCAGCAATTATTTGTAAATTTATTTTTAGGGGGAGGAACCTTTAAAGCAGAAATTTCACGTTTGAGCTTTGTTAGCTTAAATTCAGTATCGATCCATTCCTTTTTGACTAGTTTGATAGCAAACTAATAAAACATAACGGGTAGGGTTAATTGGTTTTATAAGAGAGAGTATGAAAAAGATAAGGAAATAAAATGGAAGGTTAGAGATTAAATAAAGAATTTTTTATACAAAAATAAGGGGGAGATAAAGGCTTACTTCTTCGCCGGTGTCTCTATGTAGGGCTAATTTTACTTTAGCAAATTCACCTTCACCTATGGTGTGTAGAAGCATATAATTGCCAAAGAAGTTTGATTTGCTTTTTTTATTAGACTCATGAGCATTATGCCTAGAATTGGCCAAATTCGCACTTTTTGGCATATTATTAAAGCTATTTGGAAGTATAAAAAAGTTAAAGTTAAAATAGTCTTATTTATAGATAGGTAAAAATAAATGAGTTTATTGGTAAAAAAAAATTTTTTTCAAAAGTTCTTTATTTATATAAAAAACGAAAATGGATAAGGTAACTGATTTGAAGAATGATGGGTAGAAAATTTGGAAAGCAGGCCGAGAGGGTTGTGAATAAAAGAATGAATGACTAGAAATGAAAAGATGGATATAATGTAGATAAAATAGAGATAGAGAATACCTTGTCTGAGTTGAAGTTGATTAATAGATCATAAATAATGTATGCAATAGATATTGATGTATGTATGGTAATAAAAGTATCAGTTATAAGATAATCTGGTTGAATAAATTAAGGCGATCTAGATAACAGGGGGGGGGGGATAAAGGGTGTGTAGGCAATTTAAGGGGTGAATGACAAGTAAAGGGCAAACAGAGATGGGTAGAAAATATGATTATAGGTGGGTGAATGAGTGTAATAAAGGGTAAGGTTATGAGTGTGTAGGTGTCAGCTAATCGATTAAAATGAATAAGGGTATTTCGAAGTAAAAGTTAAGGGATATTTATCTTTGTTGAAGGGGGGGGGATTTATGTATTAATAAATGGGAAAAGGGAAAACAGATGAGGAGAAAGGGTAGGGGCAGCAGTATGAAAAGAGGAAAAAAGAAGGGAGGATTATATAAATAGAAAATAAGGGTAGTATAATTAGGGAGTGAAGGAAATAGAATATATGGAAAGGGAGATTTTAGACAGAGGAGCTAAAATTGGAAGCGAAGACTGAAATGAAGGGGTATATATAGAAAATATATTCTGGGTAAATAAAGAGAAGGAAAAGGGAAATTAGGGGCTGCGAAATAACCCAAAAGCCTAAATATTGGGCTGCCAAATAGTAGTAGAGGGAAAAGAGAGAGGATAGTAACTAATTGAGAAATAAAGTTGGCGATAATAGGGATGTAAAAAAAAAAAGCAAAAGCGCTACTAATAGTTTATAAGTGTCAAATAAGCAGAAAAGGGATATAGTGGGAAAAAAAAAAGGATATGGTCAGAAAAGAGGGCAAAGGTGTCAAACTTAGAAAATAGGATATAGTGGAAAAGGGATTAACAGAGAATTATTGATGTTTTTTTTTCTTGGTAATAGCAATCAATGTACGAAGTATAGGAAGTCAAGATCAGCACCCAACAAAGAAATTAGAAGCGTGTCTAAAGAGGATAAAAGAATATTTATAGAGCGTGGAGGAGAGGGAAAGAGCGTATTTGAGAGCATAAGAATGCGCGATAGGGTGGGAGCTAAGTGACTAGCTTCGGATAGCTAAAGAGAAATCCAACTGAATGCGGTACAGGATTTTCGAAAAAGAAAAAAAAAAAGTTGAAGAATACTTGTAAAAGCTAAAGATATACCCAAATTGGGAAATCCATTAAGTGATAATTAAAAATAAGGGCGAGTAATATTGTACAGATACTACTAATAAAAACAATGACACCATTTCGTCCTCTTAGATCCATCGAAAACAAAACCCCACCCATTTAAATCCCGCTGCGCTTATTATCAGTATGGTTTTAATAGCGACTTTGACGGAATAGGTGAATGTAATAGAAATAAGAAGCAAATCATTGCAGATTAAGGCATCTGATATTAGGTAATGCTTGACACTTTATTAATAAAATGGTGAGATAAATATTATCTTATAAAAACACAATGCCTTTCAATAAGGACTATTGTGGAGAAGTGAGTGTCAACAAACTACGCTTAACAAAATCATAATACACTTGAGAATTTCAAATACAAAACACACTCGGAACCTCAAACGTAAAATACGATTGGAACTTTGAGGAAGATAACCATCTTGTTTTTTTAGGCTTTCTCAGGGATGAGGAACGCTGTAACGGGCCTGGCACCTACGATAGAACAAACCATGCTACACTATTTTCCAGATTACTTTCCATTGAAATAGCAGACAAACCGACTCTTCTCGCATTCGCCTTAAAAAAATACACGCACATACACATAAAAAACGTTGGTAGAATGGGAACGACTATACGAACCTACTAGCGCTACCAAATACACAACCCTCCTCTAAAAAAATGTAACAGAATAAAGCCAAATTTTTGTTATTACGTGGCACCAGGTCCCATCTTTACCAGTTCATTGAATTTAAGAGACCCTCTCCACTCCAGCTGCAAGATTTCTTCAATTCCATAAACATCACCAGAAACATATGCTGGGAATAATATCTATTAGCCTTTATTGAGCGCAAACACACCCCAAATGCATATAAACGCCACTCTTCTGATATTTAAATCCCTGGCCTGACTCACTATACTATTAGAATTCTTCTGGGTCGCCATTGTTAATATGCATAGCTGAAACTTATAAGATTTATATTCGCTGTTACCACAATATCTTTTCGCTAATACTTCCTCAGACAATAGTGCCTCGATACAGCTAAGCATCTATAAAAAGTGTGATTTGTGTGTATAACCTCATAATATGGGTGCCTTATTATATATCCATCTCTTTGTCTATTAATCGATACATTGATAGCTTATTTTAAAGTCTCAAGTTTTATTGGATTTGGGCCCTTTAATATGAAAAAAGCTGATGGAACAGGTACAGATTTTGCAATTCTGCAAATAAAAAATACACTTTTCACAATACTATTGGGACTTTTACATTACTGCAAATATTCTCGAAATTAGTTCACTACAGCTAAAAAAATTCCATTTCAGCCTATTTATAACTCACCAATGGCTAATGTTTGCTCATAGTCCCTCCCAGGGACCATAGCAAATGCGTATTTACTAATCTCTTTTATTATATAGTTTACTAATAAATTAGGTTGTTTTAAAAATCTGCGTTGGATTACAATTGCCTATAAAATCGCAATTTGTACCGCAACATATTATCATAAGATTCATATAATTAACAAATTTTTAATTTTCATACCTTAAAACCACTTCTTCCATTCTACTTGACTTACAAAATCTTGTTTACTTTTTTTTTTCTTATCTCCTAAAAAAGTTCTGATATGCTTTTATTTTTAATCTACTGGAGCAAGTACACCTCACACTCAAGAAAAAAGGCTTTAGTAAAATCCATATTCAAAAATTGTATTCACTGATTCGCCCAAACAAAAATACAACTATACTATTCGACCTGTTTACTCGCTCACTAAATAAACAAAATCATCGCGATTTTTATCATTTTTGTTTATAAATACCTTTTTTATCTAATCTCTATTGACCTTCAAACCATCGAGTTTAGGCCCTAATATTCTCTCTCCTCTACCGCTCATTAGCAAACCCCTAAATGTCTATCCCCCCAGCCCTAAAAAAAATTTGTTTACGTGAGCACTAAATAATAATAGTTAATTTAATATACCCTTTAAAAGAATTATAATACATTATGCGACTCTCCCCTTCTACCATTCGCTTAAAATAATCGCTTTTTTAAAAAATATATAAATATATCACCACATTTCACTTTTTTTTTTTTACTCTTTGTCTAAATATCCACTACCAAAAAACTAAACTATTAATGGTTTAAAAATGTATAGATACCATAAACACACACTGATCCCTGAAAAAAATTTTGATTTCTCACATACTCTTAGTTAGTCAGCTAATAAAACCAATATCGTACACTTCTGCATAAACTTAATCATACTACAACTAAAAATAAAACCATACACTTAATTTACATAAAAAATATACTTTGTATAAGAGTATCAGTATTAAACAAAATCGCATATATAAATACATTGTCAAAATAAATCTTCTTCTTATTCCTCCATCAGTTCCAGAAAAATACCAATAAGTCATTAAACGCTTTTAAAAGATATATAAAGCTAAATTATAATATAATCAATACACCGTTGTAAAAATTAAACATCTAAAATAAAATAACGTTTTTAAAATTAAAATCATCTAGATTTGAACAGCTTATTAAATATTTCATACAATAAATCTATTTCCTTGATCATACACTATACTCGCTAGAATCATCGTATTATTACTATCATTAAACTCTCATTTCTTACGGCTTATGCGATCTGTTTTTTAATTAAGCTAGGGTATTTTTATTTCTTTTTTTTTTTTAAATTACTATAATCATTGAATGATGGTTATAAACAGCCAAGGCAACTCAACTTACCATTCGTGTCTTTTTTACCTTTAATAAAAATCTATACTTTTCCCTTACTCTGATGCTTTTGAAATAAAATAAATTAAATAAATTGAAACACACAATTAAAAAAAAATTAAGTATTGCGCCTCTTGATTTTATCTATATAATTATATTAAATTTTTATATGTCAGCTCAATATATATAGAGCCATCGTATAAATTTCGATATAAATAATACGTTAAAACATTTAATCATAAAAAAATTACTGTATTAAAAAAAAAAAAGATTTCTAAAGCATATTTTCTCTTAATATTATGCTTATTTTTCAAGAATATGGCATTCATCCTTAATCTTGGATAAAATTGTTTGAATACTGTAGTTATTTAATCATCCTATATCTCTATTAATTGCATCTACCTTTTATCATTGCATAATATCTAGCTTATTAATTCGAATTTTCCTAGTGGTTCAAAAACTACACAATTAAATTCCACTCACATCTAACTACATTGCCAAAATAAACGTCATTTTAACTAATAAATTAAATTCACAAAACCTAGAAATTTTGATTTCACAAGCTGCTCTACCCTCTCAAAATTGAATCATTGAGAGATTAATCATATAATATCAACCTGTGATCTAATAACTGACCCAATTAGCCCTAAATATGATCAAGTAAACTCGGTAGTATATCATCATCGTATCTTTTTTGTTATCCAAGTGCAAAAGGATAAGTAGGTTTGTATAGTATTATTCCCCTCCCCCCTTTTTTTTACAATTAAAAAAGATTTTCTGAAATTATACCCCTTTAAAAAGTGTATTCAACTTTTAATTTTTTTAAAATTTAAATAGCAGTGTTATTTCTGATGATGAATATATACTAAAAAACATTTCATGTAATTTCTGGATAAAACTTTAACTTTTCATTTTATAATA
>LSSN01000093.1:0-15899 GCA_001970855.1 Smittium culicis
TGTAAAAACTTACTCAAAAGCAGGGAAATTTTATGGTTACACAGAAGATATTATTTATAAATTAAGGTTTTTAGATTTGAGATAAATTATTTAAGAGATGAAATGAGGAATAAAAAAATAAAATGTATAAAGTTTCAGGCTGTGAAGTGAACAAGTTTTTGGGCAAAAAGATGAGCAGGGCGGAAATATATTAGATAAACAAAAGTGAGACAAAAAGAACTTTGAGGTTTGAAGAGTTGTGTAAAAAATGTCTTTAGTTACTGAAGCACAAAAACAGCGGTAAAAAGTAGAAACAAAAGCAGGCAAAGGTTCACAATAGTTTTAATAGGAACATAAAAGTGCTGCTATTATTAGAGAAACGGAATTTTGGCCACAGAAATCAGCAGCTTATTTTAAAATGCCCCAATAAAGCATACTCGCAATTCATTTTTCTGGGCCCTTATATAGTCACAGCTATAAGCCGTATTGTACCATTCCCAGTTTCTTTTTCAATTTACCTCTTTATCCCTTTCGCTTTACAAGCCATATATCGAAAATCTACTAATAATGGGAGATGATAGTATAAACGACTCTAAAGACAACAGCATACTGATTTTAAATACTCTTTCTTCAACCTCCAGATGCGGGTACTGCAAAAGAACCGAATACTCGCGAATTTTGGGAATGAGATCTCCTTCGCTTAAAATCAAGGCAAATACCTCTACTATCAGATATAGTCCTTTACTTAATCAATTTTTTTAGCTAACCTCTATAAAAACGGTTTTAATTTATAATAAAGGATTATCAAGACCTATGCGATAAAGGGTGGAGAAGGTACTAACATTAATCTCATCGCCTGAATAAGTACCGCTAACCTAATCGAAACCATACAATTTTAACTCGGTACATTTTTTTATTATTTCAATAGGTCGGGCTGTACGATATATAAATTAGATTTCAGCAGTTGCTGTTGCCCATACTACACTATACGGTAAAAAAAAAATCACACCATAAGACCTCCTGTTAACCATATATATATATTTATGATAACTTGTTTTAAACATATCAATTGTAGCTGTTTAGCAACAGAGTTTATACTATCAAAAAAGCACAAAAAAACACTGAGACAAATGGTTAAATATGCTGAAAATATCACTGAACAAGAGGAAACGAGGTAATTAAGTTACTGAAAAAAATAGACAGTTATGTAGAATAAAATGTTAAAATTCATATTATTTAACGAAAAATGTAACGATTCATATAGCGACGAAAAAAATTTAGGCAAAGAGCTGAACCAGATAGAAACGTATATACGCAACTGCAAGGCTAAAAGCCCTGAGCATAGGCTGGAAGTAAGATGAGCGAATACATATTTATACTTATTATACTATTAAAGATTCTTGTAATTTGATGGTGTTTTACTGTTTTATCTATACCTAAAGATTCGAATAGAAAAGGCATCATTTAGCAGCGAAAAATTTGAAATTTTTAAAAAGTACCAACAAAAAATCCATCAAGAAAATGAGAGCGATATTACGGCAAGGGGATTCCTTTCGTTTCTGTGCCAAAGTCCTTTCAACGTAATGTGTTTATACATTTATTTTCCCAATTATACGCTTTTTTTCTTATTTTGTATCCTATGTATATAAACCTACTAAATTAAAAAAAAAAAAAACAATATTAGTACCAAGAATTCGAATCAAGTCCAAAAGATGTGTATGGCCTGAATCATTATGGAGCATACCATATGAACTATTATTTAGACGATGTGCTAGTAGCTGTTGGAGTTCTAGACATTATGCCGAAATGTGTGTCTTCAGTATATCTGTTTTATGATCCTGAGTACTCGCATTTGTCGCTTGGAAGCTATAGTGCGCTAAAAGAAGTTAGCCTAGTCCAAAATTTATCAAAATATTTACCAGAGCTGAAGTATTACTACTTAGGTATGTACCAAAAATAATAACTCATCTGTACATCAATTTTATAAATTCAAGATTTTTAAATCATTAATAAACACAAAAAAAAAGAGTAAGAGTATTAATGACATTTGTCGAAATGAAACAATAGGATACCATATACCTAATTGTCCAAAGATGGTCTATAAAACGCAATTCCGACCTTATGAAATGCTTGATGTGGTAAGCCAACATCCATATATTACTAGATATTAATGTTTGTTATATGTAGGAATGAGAAAGGGTGGGGCATATTTAAAAAATAAAAACTATGATTGATTGCCTTGAATAGGTTCAAGATATATACGTTAGTTCAGAGATTTGCGAGCCGTTAGTGAAGAAGTATGAGCATTTTACTACGTTTATTCCGGATAATACGAGTGGTAAGCTGATATACCGGGAGAGATTAAATGACGTTTTGGAGGTGAAGCCGGGGATGGACATTTCTAGACTGACGGATGAAGACTGGGATACTATCAACAATAAAGTGATACAGATAAATGGGCAAAAGATATTTGCGCATTACATATACCAGTTCTTTCCTATTGAGGAGCCGCTAGGGATGGTTTATAGTGGGATTGGAAAAGAATTATTTAATAGGATAGATTTTCAGCTTTAAAAAAGTTTATTGTTTTAAAAATCACAATTTAAAAAAAAGAGGGGTATGTGCGTGTTTGGATATTGAAAGCAAATAAAAGATGATTAAGTATACACTAAAAGCCATAATTTATACATACTTTTATTTTTTTTTTATAATAAACTATTTTTTTTGGGGGGGGGGGCAAGGAAAAGTTAAATTTTTATTTAAGGATTAAGGATGATAATTTAAAGAGGTAAGGGGGATGGTTGTGAGGAGTGGTGGTAAGTTAATTTTTTTTAGCTTTAGTTTTGGTTTTAGTTTTGGATATGGGAGTGGGAGTGGGTCTGGGGTTGATATTTTTAGCAGCGAGTATTTGGGCTTTGAGGGCGAGGGCAGTTTTACCGCCAATTTCCTCGTCCTTAGTTTTGATGAGGTAGTTGTCGAGACCGCCTTTCTTATCGATGGTTCTTAGGCAGCTGGTAGTGACTTTGAGTTTTGTCGACTTGCCAAGAGTTTCGGAGTAGAGATTGACGAACTGGATGTTGGGGAGCCATAAACGGTGTGTTTTATGGTTAGATTTGGGCTTGTTGTAGCCAAACTTGATTGTTTTGCCGCCAAACATGCCATCGAGAGACAATTGCCATTTGCGGACAGGACGGACTTTGAGCACTCGTTCAGCTAACGACATTGCTTAATTGTATTATTAAAGTTTTTATTATTTTTAGATTCTTAGATATGCTACCGTCGATTTTAATGAATTCGAATTTAGTTGTTTATTCAGTCTTTTAGAAAGTTTGACTATAATTTTTAAGTTACTCTAAATATATCTTAGTAGCAATTTTTTCTAGATTGTTAAGATTAATCTTTACTGTATTTTTTTTTAAATGTTAAACTTTTGGTGTCGATGATTTGATCCAACAAATTAGAGCATCTAGTAAGTGGATGACTGGCTAATGTTATGGATGAAGTAAATGATGAAAATTTTATAGGCAGATAAAATCGTATCAATATTAAGGGATACTGGTACGGCCAATAAAGAATGAGACCAAATAATAATAGAAAGCTATTGGCTATTTCTTAAACTAGAATAGAACTTGACTTGACCCTTTCACGGGCGGCAGACTAATTTTGGTCATCTAAATATAGCCAACTATATTCAATTATAATACTTTAATCCCAAAGCCTTATGAGCTATTGGTATTTTGTATTGTAACAGCAAATAATAAACTTGCTTAAAATTCATAAACGAATAAAAAAAATGATTTTTTCTAAGATTTTTGGACGGGAAAGGGATAATAGTGTATAAAATAGAGATAAGCAATTCCTCTTTCTTCAAACACGCAGTATAATTGCAGCGTTTATTCTGAATAAGAAACAGAGCGTCAAACAGCCACGATTGCTCTGAATACTAAGAGGGGAAATCCTTAAACGGCACTCTATAGTTGAAAAAAAAGGCCTTTAAAAGTGCAATCATGAAGCTCTTCTGTAGAACCAAACTTTCGCATGCAAAAAAAAAAAGAAAACAGTATTACTGTGCGATCTGCCAGAAACAAAAGGCGAGGATGGCAAAGTAAGGCATATTACGCTATAAGGCTAATCAGCCAAATCTCTACGCCAAAAAAATCGCCTACAAGGCTTGTGTTGAAAGCGCTTAAAATATTGGCTGAGCCTCGATGAAGTCTGGCTCCCGTATGAGCCAACAGGTTGCCTCATCTATTAATTAAGAGTATTTACTGGCCCATTTATATTTCGCCGAGAATCAATATTCCCTACCAATAACCTCATAGCTACAAGATTCTCAAAATTAGATCAAGCCCAAAAAAATAAAAAACGCTAATTACTGGCTCCACTTGGCACTATCTAAAAAATTAGCTAGCTATTGGTGGAAGATTGCACGGCTTAGTGATGAGATATAAAGATAATCGGGCTATTGGAGGCGCGATTTAATGCAGGTGCTTATTGGCTCAATTGAAGCTGTAAATTGAACTGAAATCGCATCTTACATTGATTCGGCCAATAATTTAATAGTTGTGGCTCACATCTTTGCTGTTGAATGATGATTTGCTGATAAAATGGACTGCGAGCGAATAGGACGCATATATAAACAGAGTGCTGAGTTTAATAAATAGAACACATATTGCTACTGGCTGGAGTATGAGCAGTTCAATATTATGGAGTGTAGTGGTTGGCTATATAAATTTAATGTGCATTTGGCGAATAGAGTGTCGTTTGTGGGTCTTGGACGAAGAAGCTAGCCTCTGAAGCAGCGAATCATATGAGGCGGAAGGAGACAGCCATTTAACAAAAGACAAAACGGATCAATAGGAGAAGCGAGAAAATAGGCAGAAGAGAGACTAATTAGAGCCGAAATAGCGAAGGAAAGAAACCAGCAATGATAGTTTAGGTTTCTGTGGCTTTTTATAAGGCCCTCAAAAATAGAAGCCTATACTTGCTCTGCTTTTCTGTACGCTGTAAATTTCATCAATCTGTTTTACAGCTTTTATCTTTTCTTATTAATCTAAATTTAATCCATTGCTTTTCCTTTACAATTCTAGCCCGTTTTTTTTATTCATCTAGTTTTGTAACCTGCAATTGCATATACTCGATACCTACTTATCTCTCCCCTTAGCTCTCCAACACTCCCCCCCATACTCTCTCTACTTGATTCTAAATTCTAAATTCTCTATACTCCAATTCTCTACCGATAATACACCTATATATCCACCGCCGATATCCCTCCCATTAAAACATCCCAGTGTAACAGGCCCCCTTCACCTCATACCTTAATTCGCAGCATGAACAACCAAAACCCCACTCCCCCCCAAAATAATGATGGTGCTTATGATCCCTCAAAAAGAACTGGTTTCTCCAGCCCTATCCAAAACGCCCAGCCTATCTCTAACCAATTTAAGCATGGTGTTCCCCAAAATAACCCAATGAGACCCGTTGCCCCTTCCCAACAAACTGGTTTTGGCTTCAACTCACGAACCAACTCTCCTACTCCTAACATTTCCCAAAATGCCTCTCCTGCCATTCCTAAAGGCCCTCCTCACAATCCCTTTTTAAATAGCCCCAGACCCTCGAATCAGCCTAGACCCTCACACCCCCCTCGCCCAGTAATCCACATGCCCAACTCTCTCCCACAAAACTCCCCCCAACAAAACCAACAACATCGAATCATGTCCCCAAACCCAAACTTACCTAACCAAAATATCCCCCAAAACCAGCTTAATTACCAACAAAATTTTCAAAACATGCCCCAAGCCCATAATAGCCCCAGCAATCGCCCCCCAGCCCCTAACACAACTACAAATCGCCCTCCTCCTGTCAAACCCCCAATGAACCGTCCGCCTTCTACTTCTCATTTTCCCCAAAATCAACAGTCCCCTCTACAACAGCCTCAAATGACCCCCACTCAAAACTTATCTTCCGCTTTCTCCCAAGATCCAAACATCCAACCTAATCAACACCAAAAACGAAGACAGTACCCAACCCAACTGTCTAACGCTTACACTAATGCCCCAATATCTAACATCCCCAATTCTATCCCAAGAAACTCTCTTCCCAGCCAACACTCCGCCAAAAATGCTAACATCCCTCCTACCCCAAACTCTAATAACAACGATTTCCCTACTGTCGGAAACGACTTATTTGTCCCTGGCGACGCTAGAGCTCACATGCCCCCACCTGTCAACCGTGTCTCTTCTCCTTCAAATATGTCCGACTCCTCCAAACAGCAATACCCTAGCATTAATCGATATCCTAGCTCCCAAAGCTACTCTGACCCTATTAACCCCCCACAAAACCCCCAAGCCCCTGTCGATTACTTAAACAACCAAATGGGCTCTATGAACTTTGGTGCCATGAACCAACAAACTCAAATCTCTGAATTAGTTGGCCATCCCCCAATCTATGATATCAAAAACCCTACCCCTTTAGTCAAACTCCCCCCTGGAATCCCTGTTGTTCCTTCGGAAACTCATTGGTGCCCCCCTGAACACCAACGCTGCACCCTCTACTCCATCCCCAAAACTGATAAATTGCTTAAAAAATCTAAACTGCCATTTGGTCTCTTAGTTACCCCCTATTTAAAACAAAACGACATCCCTGACCCCCCAACTGTCACTGAAATTGTTCGCTGCAGACGCTGCAGAGCTTATATCAACCCTTACGTCACCTTCATTGAAGGCGGCAGAAGATGGAAATGTAATCTATGCCTCCTCACTAACGACGTTCCCCTTTTCTTCGATTATGACACCTTTTCCCAACAAACCCGTGACCGATGGTCCCGTGCTGAGCTTTTAAACTCTGTTGTAGAATTCGTTGCCCCTGCTGATTACATGGTAAGACCCCCAATGCCGCCTGTTTATCTTTTTGTCATAGATGTCAGCTTCCCTGCTGTTCAGCTGGGCGCCCCCGAAATTATTGGCCAAACTATCCTTGAATTTTTGGATAAGCTCCCCAATGACGACGAAAGAACTAAAGTTGCATTCATCACTACCGACTCTGCCCTTCATTTCTACACCATCAAACCAGGCCAGGCTGATCCTCAAGTCTACGTCGTTGCTGACTTTGACTCTGTCTTTTTGCCATCTCCAAACGACATCTTAGTTAACTTATCCG
Source organism: Smittium culicis (assembly GCA_001970855.1). Classification (NCBI taxonomy): domain Eukaryota; kingdom Fungi; phylum Kickxellomycota; class Harpellomycetes; order Harpellales; family Legeriomycetaceae; genus Smittium; species Smittium culicis. The sequence continues at coordinate 7,138 of LSSN01000093.1, forward strand.
AGTGCAGAGAAGGCATTAAAACTTTGGTAAGCAGACTCGGCTCAATGTACTCAAAGAATACCTCTGTTGGTAACACATTAGGTCCAGCTCTCTTAGCTGCTCAAAAAATTCTAAACTCAATCGGTGGTAAAGTTGTTGTTTTCCAGAGCTCTGCTCCTACCGATGGTGATGCCTCTATAAACATTCGCGAAGAAACTAAAGTACTTGGCACTCCTGCTGAATCTGAGGCCCTTAAACCTAACAATAATTGGTATAAAACTTTTGCTGCTGACTGCTCACGCGTTCAAATTGCGTTCGATATGGTATATATTGGACACCAATCTATGGACTCCCAAACTAGCGTTTGTTTGGCCCGCTTTACCGGTGGTTCAGTCTTTTATTACCCAACATTCATGATCAACCGTGAACAAGAAGTCACTAAATTCAAATCTGAAATGATAAATCACTATTCTCAAAGAATCGGTATGGAAGCCGTGCTTAGAGTTAGAGTTTCTCGCGGTTTGAAATTGACAAATTACTACGGCCACTTCTTCCTAAGATCTTTGGATCTGTTGGCATTGCCAATTGTTATACCGAACCACTGCTATGCAATTGATCTTGAAATCGAAGAAACTCTTACTGCAAACACCGTTTATTTCCAAACAGCACTCTTACACACATCTGCTAACGGCGAACGCAGAATTCGCGTTATTACAACAGCGATCCCTACAACCGAAAATATTCACAACGTTTTCCATCATGCTGACCAAGTTGCCATTTCTGCTTTGCTAGCAAAGAAAGCAGTTGACAGAGCTCTAACATCAAAACTTGAAGATGCTAGAGAAGCTTTACAATATAAACTTTTCGAAATGTTGTCTGCATACAAGAGCGAATGCACCCAATCAATGAACGGAGCAACAACTGTTATGCGCTTACCAAAGAATTTGATCCTACTTCCATTTTTGATGCTATCTATACTAAAAAGCACATCGTTGAGACCAGGAAATACTGTTAACTTTGGCCAAAGAGTTCTTGCAATTTCTCAAATGATTACTCTATCGCCTGAAATAATGTTCAATTCGATTGTAGTTCCAAAAATGTACGCCTTGGTTAATGGCGAAGATTACGAAACATCTATATATCCTGTCTACCCAACTGCAGAATTTCTTTCATACAAAGGAGTGTTTTTGCTACATGATGGTCAAAATGTATTCTTATGGATTGGTAAAGAAGCTGACGTCGGCGTTTTGCATAACCTACTTGGCACCGACAATATACATGCTCTGAACTCTGGCGTTTCAACGTTGCCAATAATCGAAAGCTCGCCATTAAATAAGTATGTAAACCAACTATTAGAAAATATATCAGCTGAAAACCGAGGCCTATGGAGCCCAATGTTTTATATTTGCAAGGAGAGTGGCGATCCATTGATCAAAATGTGGATGTACCAGAAACTCGTTCTTGATAGAGACCCAAGCTTACCCAGCTACCAAATGTTTATTAGCGAATTTAGGGATAAGGTCAACCGCAACAGCTTTTAATTAATCTTGATTTTTCATTTTACTCTTACTTTCTATTATTACTATTTTCAAGCTAGTTTATTTACATCTTCATACTGCTTTTTTCTTTTACCCTGTTTGGTTTATTGAATTCTTTTTTTTTAATTTTTTATAAATACAAATTCTATTATTATCACTTATTATACTCAAAAAAAAAATTAATAGATATATATATAAATTGTAGATTGAACATGATTTCACTTGAACTATATCTAATTTATTTTTTTTTTATTAGAATGGATATTTATTTTGCAGTATATGATAAAACTAATGACAAGTATTGTCTGTTATGTTGGTAATAACTAGTTTTGGACTTCGACGCATATGTATGTACAGTTGATTTTTTAGTTTATTAGGCAAAAGCGGAGTTTGATTTAGATATCATATATTCAGTCTTTTTCTCTTCTTTTCCGCTTCTTCTTTTTCGACTTGCTCTTCTCTCTTTCTCTTCTTTTCAGTTTTTTTCTCGCTTTCCTATCGCTGCTATCGGATGAATCCGTGTCAGACCTCGACTCGCCCTTTTTATCTCGCGCGCTTTTCCGCACATTTGATCGATCCTCCCGGGTATCGTCACCGCCAACACCACCAATATGGCTCGAGAATACCGAGTTTAAGTGCGAGTTTCCCGTAGACCCGCGCCCGCGCACTTTGGGAGCGGGAGTTTTTTTACCGCTGCTTTTGCCATCGCGGTAAGTGGTTGTTTCACCGCCTGACAATGGCGAATCGCTAAATTTGGCTGCATGATCGGTATCGCTGCTTTTGTGAGTCGGTGCGGCTAATCGAGGTTCCTGATCTTTATTTTTGTAAATATATGTATGTATTTAATATATTATTGAATTTTTATTTCGAAATTTGGTTTTGTGTATATGCACAATAAATGATTTGAGCTTTAAAAAGAGGTACCTAAATCTTTTGATTTCTTTTGCGCAATTAGTAGATTTTGGTTATGCATATGTGTCGAAGTGAGTATGCTGTTCAAAAACCTCTTGTTTGCACGCGGTGGTAACTTGGGGGTGGAGTCATTCTTCCTTATATCTTCCTCGCTTTTATAGAAGCAATCATCAAAGTTACAGAAATGCGAATATAGAAGGCATAAAAAAGACAAAGATATTAAAAAAGATACGACGGCTTACTCGGGGATGGTTTTGTAAGTACTGAATCCATACTTTTCGTACTGCGCATACTCCTCGATGGCTTCGGCTTCTATCAGTCTTGAAATATCACGATCGAAATTGGTGCTCGTACCGCCACATACCAACTTTTCATCCTGAGCTCCATTTAAGTTTTTATCGGCTGATGGCGATGCCTGCAGCAGCTTAGATACAATACTGTCCAAAACGGACTTTCTGCTTTTCCCGTTCATTTACTTTGAGATAATATATATACTTAAAGCTATTTAGTCCTTTATTTTTTTTTCCTTTTGTGAGCCAAATATAAAAAATGCAATAAGAAATAACTAAATATTTGACTTTAAGTGTAAAATAACCACAAATCTATTCCTTAAATTTATGCTTAGCCAATCGCCTTAAGCATTCATCATTTATACTGCAAATAAATTTATGTCGTGAGGTACTGTTTAATTTTATTTAATAAATAAATTTAAATTTTGAATATTAATTAAAAATCTGTATATCCTTAAAAAAAAAAAAATGTATATAATTTATTGCTTTTCTACTAATATTTAATAAATCAAATAGGATAAAAATAATTTTATATTTTTTACTCGAATTAAATATTTAAAAACAAAAGTTGATGAGAATAATTTAGTCGCAATTTTCCTTTTTGCGTCTATATCTACAAATCCCTGGCTTACTTTCTATCTTAATGCTATAATAAGTAATCTTGGATATATCTACCATATTCATGTTTGAATATAATCCGCATAATTTTTTAGTAGCAACAAGGTTAGTACACGAATAACCAGAGTAGATACTTAACTCTGCATCATTAATTGCGCCGATAAATATCTTGTCTACACCATTGTAAGAATCGCATTGCCCAAAGACTAAATCTTTTGTAGTATAAGAACCAGAATATCCGGTCTTAAACCAATTTATTTTCGCAACATTCGTGGACTGGGCAATGGTGTAGCCTATGCTAGCGACTAAAGCAACAAATTTGATACAGCCCTTGATCATTTTGATAATTTTGAGTGTTTTTTTTCCTTTTACGTGTATTTGATAATTTTCTACTTTTATGAGGAATAATTGTCCCTATTTATAAGAGATAAAACTGCGTTTTTGACATATTTCTAATATATAGGAGCTTTATGTTAAATTAATTTTTATTCTATACTACTGTTATTATTTAGGCAATAATTATGCATTAGAATATTCTTGTGCTCTAGACTGACATTAGTTATAGATTACTATTATGATCTGAAATTTATTTTCTTTCTAGTTTTGAAACCACTATTATCTTAACCCTTTCCCGCGCGGTAAACTGTTTTTGATCTACAAAATATAGCCAACAGCGATCAATTATTATAATTTAATTCCGAGGCCTTAAGATATATTGGTATAATTCAAAATAAAAGCAAATAATAAAGAATCTTATAAATGACTATCTAATCAATGAATTAATTTTTTTCAAGAGTGTTGGACGGGAAAGGGTTAACCCTCCAAGTCCTGAATTTTTCAATTTCCAAATATTAAAGTATGCATTTTAATTATCAAATGCATATTTTATGCACTCCAGGACTTGGAGGGTTAATTACTTTCGATTTTAAATTAACTCTTTCACGGACGTTAGGCTGTTTTTTTTCTACAAAATATAGCGAATTATGTTCAATTGAAATACTTTAATTCCATGACTTTATGAAATATTGGTATATCGTAAAAAAACAGCAAATAACAAACTTGCTTTTAAACCATAAACGAGCCATAAATTTTATTTTTTTTAAATAGTGTTGGACGGGAAAGGGATAACGAGGAAAGCTCTTTGTTGGAGCTTAAAATTATTGGCCTGGATACTAATTATTTATTATTACTTTTGGCATAATTTTAAAAACATATTGATTTTTATATTTATTTATTTCATTATAAAAAATTTATTTGCTAATAAAATTCTAGATTTTTTTTTATTGGAAATATTTAAATATTTAATATGGCAGAATCTGAACGAAGAGAGTACATTGTTGCGGTTTAATGTTATTTGCCTGATTATTCATTATGTGTAATTATTGTTGGCGGAATTGAAAAGGCATTTCAATTTTTCTATTTATTCATTTAATTTTGAAATTTTTATTTGCTAAAAAAAAGAGCTAATAACTCATTGGCTATAGTTTTTTTAAATCCAAATTTATATACTGTAACACTTACTATAAAACGACTCCTTCATAAAAAATCACCCGAATTATACAATGTAACTCTTTACAAATTAAAATGTCCACTCCATAAAGAATCTTCCATTTTGATATAATTAAAAAAGTATTTATATTAATATACATTCTTTTTTATATAAATAATTGTGGTTTGTATTTATTGGATAATAGTATTTTTTTTTTATGAATTATGATTCCTTTTGACTATAAATCGCAAACTTAATTCGTGATATCTCATATTAATTCACACACATTGCAAAAAAAGCTATTTTTTCAGTTATATTTACCAGTATGATTACTATAAAGTGCTAGAGTCGGGATTTAATATTTTTTATTAAATTTATAAAGCTGAAAGACTTGAAGATTCAATAAACGAGTCTATAAGTCTTTTATATCTGAAAATTTTTATAATTTTTATTGTGAAATTTTGATTAAAACCATAATCATAATTGATCCAACCAATTATCAAAAAAAAAGAAAGAAAGATAGGATTAAAAAATAATAGAGGATTAAGCCAATTTCCTAATTCTATAATATTTATTTCTACGTGTAATTTTTAATTTGATAAAATAAATTATATTATAAATTGAATGAAAAAAAGATGATATCTTTTTAATAAACACTTTTACTATATATCAAACTGAATCATAATCTTAACAAATATAGATAATTTACTCTTATTAAATATAGGAGTAATATTTTTATAGCCAACGATCTAAAATCTTACAAAATATTTCATTATCAAGTTCTTTTTACGAATAATATATATTTGTAGATATTATTTATTAGGCTGAAAAATTGTAGATGATTCTATTTTATTTGATCTTTAGGAAATAAATTAACACTTCAAATGTGATCTGCGAACCTTAAAGACTTTTTTGTAAGCCTTATATTTGCAGTATACTGATTTTAATATAAAAACTCCTTTAATAATTTCAATAAAAAAATTCTATTATGAGGCTCTAATTTTTTTTTTTTATTTTTGATGTAGAATAGTAGAAAATAATAACTTGAAAAGAAAAAATTAACAAATTAATATTTTTTTAAAAAATATGCTGAAATTCAATGACTAAGAGTGGACTTTTCTACATATTTAAATGTAGTCACATCCAAATATATATATAGACTAGAAATGAAAATATACTAAACTTGAGATAGCCACGAAATATTTTCGCATTTAATACTAGAAATAAAGAATAGAATTATAATAAATCGGTGAAAATTAATTTAATATCTATAAAAAATATCAATAATCAGCTAAAGGGACTTAGCTCGGCTTTAAGGGCCTAAAACTGATATTAGAACGATCTGTTCTCCGTTCCTCGGAGTCTCAATTGCGCACTGGTAGCTCGAATGTAGAGCTATCGATTTATGATCATGTTCTCCTATATTTAGATCACGCAAAGGTGATTTTTACCATTTTCATAGATGTTTTTAATGGATATTACCTTTTTATATTTTTTATCAATATAAATATGAACATACTTTTTTATCAATATCAAATCAAATATATTAGTTAGAATAACCAAGATACTATTTTTATAGCAATTCATTCCCAATATGATCATGATTTTAAGATTAATTTTATTTTTTTTCAATAAATTATGAAGATTTTATTATTTTAGTAGTTTTTTTTTCAGGCATTAACTCCTGGTATTCATCCTGAACATCAATAAAAGTTTATTTAGTTTAATAAATACTTAGTAATTATTTTTTGGATAAATTTTCCAAATATTATTGAATGAATAGTAATTATTTTTACTGTTATGTAAAATATATTCGAAAATAATTACCCATTAAAAATTCAGTTTTTACAATTAAAAAAAATTAATAATTATAATAATGATTAAAGCATTATATCTTTAGCCAAAATTTTTCAGGAAATAAATTTTTTACAAAAAAACTTATTTTTTCTGAATTCTTTATCAGAATCTAATATTTGTGCTAGGATTAAATAGCGCTACAGCATTTATTTCAAATTATTCTACTAAATTTCTAAATTTCTAAATAATCTAGAAAATATAAAAGTATGTGTAGTAGAATCACGACTATAATAATCTGTTAGTAAAATACCTTTTTTGGAAAATCTCTTTAGGTTCTTTCCTCATTAGAAAGAGATCTACCAACTTTTCTTTCTGCAAATAGTTTTTTTATAAAGAGATAGAAAACAACGGGTTTATAATATTTTTATATTATCTATATCTTAATTTTTATATTATTTTATTTTACACATATACTAGTTCACAGGGTATTATACTTTAAAGTTTACGTCTTATCTATGAGAGTTTTAGAATTTATAATGTATAAAAGAAAAAATAGTTTTTTCTGTAGTTCATTATAAAAGAAAAGCGAAATCACTTTTTATAAAAAAAAATAGGCTTTTTATTATTTTAAAGAAAAATCAATAAAGTATTAAAATCACACATATAGCAAATAAAAGTATCAAAAAGATTTAAAACCCAAAATAACACTTTTGAAATAAGTTCATGACACAACTTTGTTAAGATAAGAATAAGTTAGCCTCAACAAGCTTGGGTAAACTCACGGCGACATATGTGCTTGAAGTAAAAAATAAAAAATAATTTTAAATTTAGTTGCCTTAAATTAGTACCAATATTAAAAGTTTTAATATAATTGTTATAATAATTTAAATTTCGATTTTTTTGCACAATTTAATGTGTTTAATTCTTTTCATATCAGCTATTAAAACTGAATCAATTACTACTAAGTTTAAATTTCATACTATAACGCTTTTGATAAATTTTTACGGATACTATCCCAGAAACCAGATTAATAATTTAATTAAATATAAAAAATCTAGATATCAGTTTTATCAGATATAAAATATTCTTAATTTGATATTATTTTTTTAATAATTAATGTTGTTATTATATTTATTTAATGATATAATGCTTTTTTTTCTGATGATTTTATTATAATTATATTTGTAGTATATTTTTACAGCCGATATTAATTAATATGAAAACAAGTGGTAGAAATTTATATTTGGAAACATGAAATAAAAATAATAGAAGGAATATTTGACTATAAAAGTAATATTAATAAACATTATAATCTTTTTTGCACAGGGATATACTGTCTTTATGAAGCGGAAGCTAGGTCGGCTTTTGTAAAAATTATATGAGATATCCTTTAAATTCGATATTATTAACATTTATTATATAATATATGTTTTATAATAGGGAGAAAATGTGTTACAAGATAAAGAATGAAAATTAATCTCCTAAAATTTCGTCTAAAAGGGTTGAGCTTCTAATAAATCTAATGAAGCTTATTATTTTATACTAAAAATTTATTTGGCGTCAAGAATAATAATTTTTCAGGTTTCTTGAAAATATAAAGCATTAGTCTTCACACGATTAATTATTAAAAATTTATTTAAATCGTTAACTTTATTTTTTCTACGAATATTATTTTTAATTTGAAATTTAAATCGTTATTAATTATTAATTGTTAGCCACTAAAATTCTTTATATTTATAAATGTTATTTCCTTTATAGTATTAATACAATCATTTCTACACTAATCTCTAGAAGTTCTTAGTTATAATTAATTCATATTTTTTTAGAAAATAATATTATATACTCTATATATACACCGATTAATGATTTATTCAAGATAATTATTAACATATTCATTGAAAAAATAAAACATAAACCATATAAAAACTAGAGAAATAATAAATAATAAATAATAAATAATAAATAATAAATAATAAATAATAAATAATAAATAATAAATAATAAATAATAAATAATAAATAATAAATAATAAATAATAAATAATAAATAATAAATAATAAATAATAAATAATAAATAATAAATAATAAATAATAAATAATAAATAATAAATAATAAATAATAAATAATAAATAATAAAT
>LSSN01000093.1:16340-47935 GCA_001970855.1 Smittium culicis
AAATAATAAATAATAAATAATAAATAATAAATAATAAATAATAAATAATAAATAATAAATAATAAATAATAAATAATAAATAATAAATAATAAATAATAAATAATAAATAATAAATAATAAATAATAAATAATAAATAATAAATAATAAATAATAAATAATAAATAATAAATAATAAATAATAAATAATAAATAATAAATAATAAATAATAAATAATAAATAATAAATAATAAATAATAAATAATAAATAATAAATAATAAATAATAAATAGGAATAGGAATAGGAATTAATTATTTCTGGGAAATAATAACTCACATTAAGTAATAATTGGAAATTTGATATTTTTAAAATAGCAACAATGTCCAAAATCAATTTTTATTGTTCAATAATAAGTTCATTTTTTGTAAAATACTTAATGACTATATTTTAGTTGACTGATAATATCACTTTTTTTGATTTTCAAAAATTTAAATATTCAATTATTACTTTTATCAATAGTTTAAAATCAAATATTTTAAATTTAATTCATGATGAAAAGTTAGTAATGAATGTTTTTTTTATTCTCTAGAAAATGATTTAAACTCCAAAAACCATGATTAATATAATTTAACCATAAGATTTTATACATTCTATCCCTCAAGTATTCAGTCTCAAAAATAAATTCTTAAAAATTATACACGTAGAAGAATTTCATCTTTTTTTATTTAAAAATAATCTAAATTTATAAAAAAAATTTTACTTTCTTTTCTCTAAATTTCCAACTCCTAAAATAAAATATTACTTGATTTATGTTCTATAAATAAGCTATAAAGCTAGTATTTATTAATCAATTTTTCTAAAATATTTATACTCTTGATAAAAATATTATTTTGTACTTTTCACATATGCAAAAAAATAAAAAATTCATTAAAATTATGTGATATCTAGGTGTTATTTTTAATTTTATGAAAAAATTTTAATTTCATAACGAATTTTTAGAAAAACACTATTAAAAGAAACTTCCTTAAAATAATAATAATCATAAAAATGTTTGGCTTGATTATATAAAACATCTCACATATATCATAAAATTTAATATGTACATATTTATATAAATCAATTTAGATTATTTTTTACTCTTGATCTGTAAGATATTCGAATTGTTTGAAATAAATAAATAAATGTCAATAAATTTGATTTTGTACCTAATCATAAATTTAATTACTTATTTTGGATATATTTATTCAATATTTATTAAAATAAATTAATTATTAATTTTATATAATTTATCAATGATTTATTAAATTTTATTTACATTTATAATTTTGGTTTTTTAAAAGCAACTATTTATTTATTTTCACGGGATTTAAATAGTATTATAACTATAATAGAAGCTATATTGTAAAAAATATATATAATATTTTTTTTATTTATATAAAAATTGTGATTTTAAACATCTTTCAAGTTATAGTTATAATTTGAAATGCCATAAAAATAATTTAAAGCTATTTCTAAAATAAATTTTTTTTTATAAATGAATTTTTATAAATCTTTATATAAAAAAAATATTAAACTTATTAATTTTTTTACTTTTTTACTTTTTTATTAAATTAAACTACGTAATAAACGCACATTATTAGCTGGGCTTAATATAACAAAGTTATTTGCCACAATTTATTTCAAAATTAATAATTTAACATAAATAAAAATGCGTTATTATTTTTGAAAAAATTTCATTTTTTTTTATATATTTTCGAATTTAAATTAATATTTAAAATACCTTGTAAAATTTAAATTGTTTTTTTATGCTTAAAATTAAGTTTAAAAATAAAAAATTGAAGCTAAATTAGAAAAAATTGTGTAGTATTCATATTTCAATGATAATCATCTATCTTAAATTAAATTTAGGATATGTAATTGGAAAAAAAATTGATAGATTATTCTTAAACTTAATGTAATTAGAGGCAATTTTACTTTAAATCTTATTCGTAAAAATTCTAAATTAATTTATGTTTAGCTTAAAAATATATTACCACGCTTTTTTTTGGGTATAATTTTGATTTTTTCATTTTCGAAATAAAAATTAACCATTCTGTGAATAAATCTTATTTTGCAAAAAAAAAAAAAAAACAACTTATATTGGTATATAATATGATGATTTTATTAATACTTTGGGAAATTTTAAATTTTATTTATTTCCTTTGTATTTTTGAGCCACATCAGAAATATTAATGATTTTTTATATACGTTCAGCCTTTATTATCTAATTCAAACCTTATTAAACGATTCAAAAAAATTTAGAATATAGATTGGAGTTACACTATTTAAAATTTAGCTCGATTATTTTAATTTATTTTATAAAAATTTAAACATGGTTATTTTTATAATAAAGTGATAAATAAAAAATTTTACTCCTTGGTATATTAATTATATTTATATTTAGACTGTTTTGGATAGTTTAACTGTGTGAATATGGTTAAAATCAAATATGTTATATAACTAATACTTGTTTAAAACTTTTCTAATCTATTATAACCTTCTAATTTGATAATAAATCTTGTCAAATTTCAATAATATAGATTAAAATAAAAAAAAAATTATCAAATTATCAAATTATCAAATTTTAATTTTTCTTTTTTAACCAGCATAGTTTAATATAATTATATGTTTATCTTGAATATCATACTAATCATATGCAGTAATATAATTTTAACCATATTCTTTTCAGGTCAAATAATTCAATTAAAATTATCAAATTTTCAACTAAAAATTTATTTGATGAAATTCAATTCTTAGAAGTAACCTTTAATTATTATTTTTTTAAATCAATATTATATTAGTCATTTTTTTAGATCATTTTGATCAATATATCGATACATCGATTAATAAGTTTCTATTTCGATATAATTCGATGATTTTTTTTGCTTTAATTATCCTTAAAAATAGCTATTGTTATATTTATTCTTTTATATAATTTTTTTAAGAATTAGAACATTCTAAAGGAGAATATTTTTTTCGATTTATGTAAAATTTACTGGTTATACTTTATGATATTTGAAGAATGTCAAATAAGTCTGCTGAGCACCATGAGTTTTTATCATTTCAGAGTTAAATATAATAAAGTGAAAGTATTTTGAAAAATAAAAATAATGACTTTTATATGAAAATTTTATAAATCGCAAAATAAAAATATTAAAATAAATGAATCAGACGATAGGTAAACTTAACAAATTTTATCCATTAGATTTTTAAAATTTATCAATAGAATGTTATTTTTTTATTTCGAAAATGATGAAAAATCAAAACTTAAAAAATAAATACAGTTTTTTTATTCAGTTTATATATATGTGGAAGATCTAAACAAGAACTTTAAGATTGAACTCAAACTAGTAATAATTTGTAAATCTAGGATTTTTTTTTAAAACAAAAAAATAAAGTTAAATTATATTGAGCTTATTCTAAACTAAGTTCTAATTGGTTGATTTGCAATAAATATCTACAAAATATTAGAAATACACTTCTATTAAAACTTATGCCGCTAACAAACAATGTACAGATCACCAATAAACCGAATTCAAATTATTTATACTCAAGCTTATTGTGATATAAAAAATAACTAATGACTACTAGGTTCAAAAATATCAAAACGTAAAAAGAAATAAAACAATAAATAGTCATTATATTCTGATGATTAGAGAAAAAGTACCAGATTTCAATCAGAAAGAATTCATTATCTAGTCAAAATTTAATAATTATACGAATTTTATTAAAATTTGTTATTATAAAAAATAAATCACAAAAATATTTAATAAAAAATCAAACAAGATTCATATTATTTCATTCAATTTTATTTTAGTTCAAACTGTTTTTATTTATTAAAAACAAAAAAAACCCCACAAATAATAAATTAACAAAAAAAATCATATAACCTAAATATACAAAAAACATTAAATTTATTATGGCTAAAGAAAGAAATAAATAATATCTCACTGTTTCTTCCAAAGCATCCGAAGAGACTGATGGTTCCAATAAGAGTATATTTTTACGCAAAAAATCCATCTATGAAACAGGAGAGCTATCAAAATATATTAGCAAGTAAAGTTACGTATAAAAGAATAATATTAAAATCAAAATATCTTATTATAACAAAAGAATAAATATTTATTCATTATTCTAAATAAGTTTATAATCAGTCGAATTTTTATAAAATAAATACATTCAATTATTATATGTTTAATAAGTATTTTAAAATTCATTTTTAATAAAAAATAGCTTACTTTTGATTGTAAAACTTATTATTCATCTGAATTCATAAAATTTAAAAATTCTCTTTTGAAAATTTTATATCACAAAAAATCATGGTTTGGCTTAGAAAAAAAGTTCTTAATATTATCAGAAGTCATTAATAAGTTGAAATATTTTTAGAAAAGTTATAATATTCTTTAATTTTCTCTATATAAACAAAAAAAATTGAACAGTAACAATAATAGGCTAGCTAATTTATATTTATAATAGCGAAATAGCAAATAGATTGTTTGAATAACATTTCAAAAGTTAGATTTTCTTTTTTATCAAATCATAAAACATTAAATATATATTAAATAGACTTTTGGAATAATTTAATTTAAAATATGTTTGATTTTAGACGCTTTTAAAAATTAATAAAAAAAATTTTTCTGGATACTATCAGAATAAAAATCAGAATCTAAAATTTTTTTTCCATATTATATGGGCATAATATTTATTAACTTATTATAAATTATGTTTAAATTTTAGTGAAGTGCGCCTTATTTTTAGATATAATCTATTCTGTTGAATCTTTTGTAGCCTCAATCTCTAAAAAAAACCAAAAAAAACTTGAACACTGATTATAATGCTAATTTTCATTACGAAAAAAATCAATCATATGAGCAGTTGTATTTGAAAAATTTTATTAATAAATATTTATAAACTCTGAAAAAGAAATATTTCATTCAAGTAGAAATTTTATTACAAAGCTATTTTACCGAATAGATATTTAGATACGTATGAAAATTATTCATTTTCATCATACTTGTAGCCAAATCAGCTCTATATGAAAATTGATTTCTCAGAGTAAATTTGGTTTGAGAAAAAAATTTTATTAAACTTTATATAAATATTAATTTTTTTTTTTTGCTTATTTTAAATTCTAACTTATTTTTACTTTAAATAAACTAAATAAAACTTATTGAGTTACTCAACATAATAAATTTAAAGTAATATTATATTATATAAAAATTCAATATATATATTTTTTTTACTATTCATTATTAAATTATAACCTAATTATGATAAATTTTTTGATTCACTTAACATATGAATTATTATATATATATAGAATCTATTTAACTTTAATTGTTAAATAATAATATTCTAAATTATTTTTACTTATTTATAATTATTATATATGTATTAATATTATAGAAATATTTTTGTGACAAAAAAAAATAACCATATCACTCGCCGATAAATAAAAAAACTATGACCTGAAAATTATCGCAAATGAAAAAAAATTCAATTTATTAAAGATTATATGAATTGTTTGATTTTGAAGTTTTTCTTATTTAATTCTATAGTTACCAAATATATCTTGGATCATTAACATCAAAAAACGATATTTTATTAATTAAATCATAACTTAATTTATTAGATTTATTTTTAAGAATTTATTTATTACCAATTACAAATATTTTCACATAAAAAATACCTTATCAATTAAAATTTTATAAATCAGATTTTAGTAAAATATTTAATATTTTTTAATATCAATTATAGACGCACTAAGGTACCAAAGTATCAAAGTATCAAAGTATCAAAGTATCAAAGTATCAAAGTATCAAAATAAATTTAATACCGATTTTATTTATCTCTAAGATCAAAAATAATTAGAAAGATATAAAACCTAACTAGAAAAACAAATTAAATATATAAATTCAACTTAATTATGGTTTTTTTTTATTAAAATAATTTAAAAATGCACAAAATAAGTGTTTTTTTTGCTCGGAGTTTATATTAAAAATAATATTAAATTTAATGAATATAATTGAACGAACCTGCCTCCACAATACTAGAAACCCTATACACAATGAGAATTGAATCAAGGAATATATGTATATTCATTGCAGAAATTATTTGGAGTTGGGGATAGACGAAATTTAATTAAATTACAAATTACAGTAAAATATCAACCAATTATTTCTTTTATTTATATCAGAAAAATACAGAATTTGTGTATATTTTTAATATTTCTAGAAAAAAGTTAAATGATAAAAACATCCATAAATCAAATCAATTTAAATTCCGATGAAAGATAGAAACATGAAAGTTTGATATCAATTTATACTATCCCAATAAAAAAATTAAAAAATAATTATATAATAAACGTATTAAGTAAAACTTTAGCTATCTAGCATTTATATAGCTAGATTAAGGCCTAGTATATAAATCTCTATCATATTCTTTCATTTTTAATTTAATAGATAATTTTTTGTGTATTTTATTGACGAATATATTTTATAAATATTTTCTGTATAAATATTAAATGTCAAAATAAGATAATTTATTATTTAGTTTTTTTTTTATGGCTATGAGCTATAAAATAAATATATAAATTAATATTATTGAAAACTTAAAATTAAAAAAATATAACTACCACAAAAATGTCCAATTAAAATAAAAATCAAAATAAGTCAATTTAATAAAGTATTTTTACTAATATATTTCATCTAAAAAAATTTTATTCAAAGAGTTATGTTTTTAATTATTTTATAGCTTAGTTACTAAAAGAATTACTGTTAATGTTTTTAAATATTAAAAAATAGCGTTTCTGTTTTAAAAAAATTTTATCTCAAAAATCATAAATTATATATCAGTTAAATCTTGAATTAATCCTGATTAAGGATAATATTCTTAAATCTTGTTTTATTTATAATTAATATTTTAAAACAAAAAAAAAAAATTTAAATAGTTTTAATTACTAATAGTATATATTTCGCTACGATCTTAAATATAATAAAAACCAAAAGTATTAATATAAAAATTCCTATAAAGTATAATATTAGTATAAATATTTAGTTGATTATTATGTTAAAAATTCAACATATTAATATTTATAGATTTTTTTAATATAATCTTATAAAATATGAGTTATAAATCATATAATGAATATATTTAGTGTAATTTCTTATGGGAATTTATAATCTGTTTATTATTATCCTTTTTCTTGAAAGAAATTTAAAGAATATATATTTTATATCATAAATTTTATTAGCATTTAAAATTTTTAATCGAAATAGTAATATTTTTTTCTATTATTTAAAAATTAGTCAAGCTAAATTATTATCCTCTGAAAAATAAATATAGTTATCTTATCTATGATTTATTCTTAAAATCATTTTTTTAACATTTCATTGACTATTATAGAATTGCTTTAGATATGTTAATATTAATTCCAAAATATTGATTTTTCAGTTTACAGATAAAAAATCTTAGATAAGATACATTTTCAAGTAACAATTATTTAATATTACTATAATAAATTAATCATATAAATGTAGGTTTTATAATTTAAAACTTGGAATTAAAATTGTTAATAATTAAAAATTGGTATCAAAGCATTTCACAGAAAAATATAGCCAATATAAATTTTAGGAAATTTCGATTAACTTTGACAAAAAATTTTCTAAAAAAAATTATTTAATAAATAATACCAAATAAAATATCCTAGTTACAAAATGCTCACTTGAAAAATGTTTATTATTAAATAATTTAATATATTAAATAAAAATAATATTGTATGAATTTTATAACAATTTTAATTTTTTGCTTTAATTTATATCATTTAATTGATAGAGTTATGAAATTAAATATACAAGAAATACATAGTATTAATTTTTATACATTTAACATTTTTTATAAATTAGTCGATATATTTATTAAAGCTGTGTTCATTTATTCTCATTTTTACTTGTAAATATCTATGATAGTTGTTAATTTTTGAAAAATTTCTATAAATCTATTAAAAGATAAACTAATATTTTTATGGTATATTTTTAAATTTAATTGAATTATTTATATTATGGCTATTTTAAAGTTAAATAAGATAGCTAAAGTTAAATAAGATAGCTTAAGTTAAATAAGAATTATATTAGTGATAAGACCAGATTTTAATATATTAATGCTATTTATAAAGCATAATTTATAAAGAATATTTTTATTCTACTTTTATTATAATTCGATTAATAAAATCTTTATAAAAAATTTAGTCAATACTTTTATTTTTTAAATCTATTTCAGAAATTAATTTAAAAACGATAAAAAATACAAGTATATTTCAACAAAAAATTTATATAATATATGTAAATACCAAAATATGAGCAGTTTTTTAAAATAAGTAACATATGTGAGAAGATATAAATTAAATACAAAATAATAAAAGGACTAAATTTTAACATTAAAATTTCTGTTTAAATAGATAAACTTGCATATAATATCATAATGGTGTTTTAAAGCAAAAGAAATTATTCTTTAAAATTCAAAAATTCGTCAATTTAAATTAATATCTATGATTTAAACATGCTAAAAAACAATCCCAATGATATTGAGAATATTAATAAGCAAAAATAAAAGTGGAGAAAAATTAGTCACCCGTTTAATAAAAACTAAAATAAATGAAAAAAAAATTCAAAATGTACAGTAATAATAAAATAAAAATGATGATATTTAACCTTAGCATTTTTTAAAAAAATTATCCGAATTATTATTTATAATCCCTGTTTCAATTTTAAATTTTATAAAAGCTAAGAAATTTTTTTTTGAGATTATATTTAAACAAATAACGGTAATTTAAAGGTTTAAAAACGTATAAATAATTAGTACTGAAAAATTACTGTAAATAAAATAAACAAGCGTTTTTACTTTTAAGTATAAAAATGTGATTTTTTGCTCTACTAAATTCAAAGAAATATGAAGTTGTCAATACTTAAGAGCCTTATTATGGATATAAAAAAATTCAAGTGATGAATTGTTTATAATTATCAACCAAAACAGTTTAGATTCTTTAGTATATTTTGGGAATATACTTGAACTTTATTGATATAATATAGCTTTAATATGTCTTTAAATTAATCTTAAAGTTACGATGGAAGTTTTAAATACGAATATATTATTATATCAAGGGGTATACAATAGTAAATATTAGGTAATCAAACTTTTATATTCAAAAAATATTTAAAAGTTCTGATAATTATTCCCTATTAGCTTAAATTTTTTACATAAACATATTTTACCAATGAAATCTAATTTAATTTTATAAAAATTTAAATTAGAAAATAAAAACTCAATTAAAAAATAAAACAGTCACCCGCCTCTTATTAAATTTAATCACTTTTTATAAATAACATAGATTACGTTTTATTAATACACTAACATAATAAAAAAAAAATAAAAAAAATAAAACAGCTTAGTTGAGATTTTTTATAAAGCATATAAGCTAGATGGTAGATGTGTATTTCTGGGGCAATAAGTCTATTGAATTTTTATTTCTTTCATCAACGGCTTTTTGCTAAATGATAAGTAATGATCATATGTATGGATGTCATTCGATTTAAAAATGATTATTTGAACATATACAGCCTTAGCTTTGAAACCAATATGTAATCACGTAATTGCACACCAGGTCAAGCGTTTTTATAAAGTGCACTGTGTATATTATGTTTCAGCGAATACAATTTTTGGTATTTGAATAAAGCTTCTATACGTGGAATTTTAATTGTCTTTTTTTTCAAATAAATTTCGTGATGAGCCCATGTATTTTGAACTTATTTTTAATATTTTTATTATAACAGTTTATTATTGTAGTAAAAAATTTCTAATTGTATAGATGATCACCAGTAGGGCAATATTTTTGGCTTTACAAAAGAAAAATGAGCGTTTTAGCGGCTATTGGCTAAAATAAACAAATATTCAAAATGAATGGATTATTTTATTTTTCAAACAAACAAAGAATATAAGTATTAAAATTGGGAATATTTAATGAACATGATTTGTGGAGAAATAATTTGATTTTAGCTTTGAGGATTTTGACACAATTAAATTCCATTTTCCCAGCAATATGTTGAATGGAAAAGCACGTTTTATTTTTGTGCTGTAACCGCAAACTTTCGTTAATTACAACCCTAGATTTGATCAAGCTTTATTTTCTCAATTCACACTACCAGATATTACTATCGCTTATATATCATGGTTTTCTTAAACAATAAAACAAACTATTCTACCATTTGTATATAATTTTCGATTAACTATCTCTATTAGACGTAATTTTTTTAAAATAAATAACTATCACGATTTTATAACAGATTCTAGTAAAAACTTCTTTCACATAGAAAGCTAATTCTCGCGTAAGTATATTATATTCAAATTTCATTATAAAGAATTCACATGATTATTTTCGTTTTTTTATATTTCTTTATCTCTTCTCTTTACTTACAAAAACCGATTTAGTTTCTACTGAAATAATATTCCATTTGTTTTGCTGATGAATTTTCTATAGCTTTTAGGCCAACTGAGATAATAAGTTCCGCTGAATATTAAATAGATTTTTATAAATTTCTTTAAGCGATCATAACATAAGAGTTGGCATTTATAGAAGATAAAAACATAAAAAAGCTCACAAAATATAGTAATATCGAAATAATAAAGGCAAATGTTTTCAAAACTGTCCGAAAAGTCAAAAATTGCGGATTTAATTGGAATAGCTAATAAGCATTCAAAACATCTCTGTCTTTCAAAAGATTATTCAAATGAAATATGGTGCCCTTTTAAGATATTTGAAATAGGTCTACAGAATAGGCCCATAATAACGGCATACGACCACTTACAAAAAATATTTGCGGTTGGAACAGATTCTGGAACAATTAGAATATATGGAAAGCCTGGAATTACAAGTTGTGACAACAGATTTATTTTACCTGAACCTGTACCAGTTGTTTTTTTAAAATTTTTACCTGGATACCCAATTCTTGTTTCAGTCGACTGTAATAATACTATAGTGATCTTTGATACTGTCACTCAAAAGCCTTGTGCAACTTATACCGCACCAGATGCTGTGTCTTCAATTGAATTTATAACTAATTCAGAATGGCTGTTAGTTGCTTTGAAGAGCGGTCGTGTATATATTATTAGCCTTACTAAGTGCATAAAATCTGACATTTCTATTCCTTACTGTGGAGCCAGTAATTGTAAAACTATTGCTAGTATAAAATCAAATCCAAACGACTACGAAAAAGTTTTAATTGGTTATATCGACGGTGAAATAGTTGAATATAACTTTGCAGATCCAAAACTTACTAAAAAACTCACTTCAAACTCACTACTGCTTTCAACTGTCAATGAAGACTCTGATCCTCCACTTCTGACTGATTTGGTGTGGGTTTCTTCAAAAAAGTCTCTTTTCATAGCCTCGTTTGATAATGGGTCATTGATTCTCTACTCAGCTCATAAAGACTGTATTAATCAAGAAAGAATTATCACACCCATTACTTCTCACAATTCAGTTTCTATATCACCCGACGAAACTGTAAACAAAAACTTATATTATTCTAACCTATATTTCCACGACCTAGAGAATGACTCTTTCATTTTGGCCTCAGCCGGTTTAGAGCAGTGGGACCGGAAAAAAATAGTTATTATACATTTATCTACGTTACAACTTTATGAATTCAATTATGAAACACCTATTGTTAGCTTAACAGTTTTATGCCCTCCCCACTCTAGCCATCATTCTATCGCTTTATCAGTTGTTTTTGATGACCACACTATAAAGTTACTTGACTTTTCAATTTCTTCTTATGTCCAACTTTCTCCTGCACTAATAGACTTATATTTACCAAGTGACTTGCAATGGTCAAACTCTACAAATAAATCACTGAATTTCTCAAAGCTTCAATTATCCCCTCAAGTTTTTTCTGCAATTACAGCAGATTTGAAGGATTTTAGTTTTACTAAATATATTACAGGAGGGAAGTCGCTTAAAAACAATTCTAGCCACAATAATACAGCTGAACCTGAATTTATATCTTCTGACAATAAAACATCAACTGAATATGATAATTACAAATCTATTCAAATTCAAAGCGAAGATGATAATAATTCACTAGCTAATAATTTTGAACACCTGAAAATTACCCACGTGAACTCAGAAATTGATATTGCTTTTGTAATTGATTGTAATGATGTAGTTTCTATCTGGGGCGTCAGTTCTTCCGTCCCTTTTATGATTTCAAACAACCTGATTAATCTTAAATCTCTAAGTACTTATCTAAGTATTGAAATATCCCCGATAACAATGGATTTCAACCCAACTTGTGGAATTTTAGCTATTGGTACCAGTACAGGCTCCTTGTTACTATACTATATTGGCGAAAATCCTCCTCAATGGGTTGTTGATCGTCTATACAACAACTTAGCTGAGTCTTCGCAAAATAACATAGATATACCTGATAACTTGAACGAGAATCTAAACGAGTCCTTTAATACCAGCAACTTATACCCTGAAACTGCCTCTGCAAGCCCTCTGGATGATGTTATCTCTTCATACAAAATCGATTCGCATAATAACCAAGCTTCAGAAAATCTGTCGAATTCTGACATTATTAATGTTTCACATGGTTCTCCTGATTCTTTGAATTCTATCAAATTAAATGGATCCCTTGATAGCGTTAACTGCCCTCCAATAAACCCCTTTAAATTGCCAATCCCAATCGATAAAAAGAGTTCAATTAGCTCATGGAAATCTCGCCGTGAAAGCATAATGAAAGTAGTTAATTCTGTTAACATTACCAGCAAGTTCACAAAATCAAAGGATAAAAACCACAATAATGATAGCGATAATAACAAAGTAGAAGCTCAAAAGGAATCTGTTTCCCAAGGTAGCGACAATAACCATGATCTACTCAATGCATACACTAACTCACCTAAAAAATCACTTTCGAACACAAGCCTTATTCCGCCACAACTTCTCAAGCGTTCTCGTTCATTTGCAAATAAATCGAAACATTTTATACCTCTTCCAAACAAATTAAAATTTATATACAAACTCGACTCATTTGTTTACCCTGCTTTTCTCGTTCAGAAATTTGAGTCGCCTGTAACCGGCATTAAAGTATCTGATGATTTTATAGTTTATTTTTGTGATAATAGTGGTAATTTTTGCTCTTTTGACCTGAAATCTAAAAAAACAGTGGATTTTGCGCTTCCAACAGGTAATTTAAAATTTTTATTATTATCTTATCTGAATTAACGTTACTTAGAATATTTATTACTATATAATCTTTTGCTTATTTATGCTTTAACAGTGCCTTTTTCTGAAAACCCTCTCTCAAGCCATAACAAAGAGCATTCATATGGCTTTATCTACAATGATAATATCAAAATAGATAAAGAGTCAGACCTATTAAACATAACAATAATTTCGTCTTCATTTAACAAAGCATACTGTTTTTCTAACAATATAGGTAAAGAATACTTTTTATTTGTTGTTAATACATTTTCCTCAAAAAACTTAGAGAAACGTATTTAATTACTGAACTTGCGTTCCGCTCGTTTTTACATTTTTGATAGATGCGCACATAGAAAAACTTAATCTCCAAAATATAGGAAAATTAGTTTATGTGACTACTGTAAAGATCCCCGATGGAAAAAGTAGTAATTCTGCTGCAAACTCGCAATCATCACTGGTCGACTCCCTTGGTAACGTTGAAAAAAATTCCTCAATAAAGAAAAAACACATAAACAACAAATATGTGATATTTGTTGGAAATCTTGGAATTACTGTATTTTACAATTGTGTCAATAAAGTCTGCAATCACACTACAGTAGCTAATTTAGAGATTAAACCAATAAGAACGTCAAAAATATACATAGATGGTAACTTTTACTTTGATAAATTTACTTATAAAGCTAGAGCAATGTATACTTTTCATTTTTTTAAATGTTTATTTGAATTACTTAATACATTTTAAAACAGGCGATTTCGCGTTTTTGCAATGCTTGGACACTGAAGGCACAATAATTTCTGTTTCTCTCCCAAGTCTTAAAATCCTTGACAAAAAAGATATTTTTACCAAGTTATCATCAAGGTATTACAAATCAACTACTTTTATTCTCAGCTACTTTTATATCATTTTTATAATTTGTTCTAGCTTAATTTATTAAAATTAGGCATACATTTAACTATGTTGATCAAATATAGAATTTCTAAAGCCGATTTTACTCAAAATGGAGAAATATACCTCAATTTATCACCAAAACAGCTATTATACTATAATTTATTTTCAGAAAAAAGGTTCTAGTTCTATCATCATGATCTATGCGTTAATTTTACATTAATCGAAAATTTATGCTAATTTTAAAAAACAAATCATAATTTTATGAATTTTAAATGCATCATTAATAAAAATTTACGCTCAATTTTTTAAAATAGCGATATGCCTGGTAAACATCAGCTATATAATAGTGAAATCGCAGATCTGAAATTGAGCCCACCTAAAAAGGAAGAAAGCAAATCATTCTGGAATAGGTTCACTGTAACTGGAGATATATTCGAAAGATGTAATTTATTACTTTGATTAGCCTTATTTTCATTTTTATTTGGCACTTTATTTTACAAACCTCATTTTTTTGACATACAAAAAAAATCGATGTAATTTATTAAATTTTGGGATAAACTTTGATTTATTTAACTAGTTGAAAAAAACCACCGAGATCTATTGCTTGAGCACGCCAAACTCCCAGGGAGCCATCTATCAAATTCGCTTGCAAAAAATCAAAATACCTATAACTCTGATGATAGAGAAATGCCAAATTCAAACGATGATCACGGTAATAATAGTATTTCTGGGGAAGGTAAAGGAAAGAAAAATTTTTTATCAGAAACAACAGAAAAATTAAGAGAGCGTGGCGAAAAGCTTTCGGAAGTGAACGAGTCGACATCAAAAATGCAGTCTGCTGCCAACGACTTCTTGTCTGAGATTAGAGAATATAACAAGAAGCAAGAAAGCAAGAAATGGTGGAACTTTTAATTTTTTTTTTTTTTGAGTATGAATGTACTTTTAAATGATAAATATTGAATCAATTTGATCAAATAATAATCTTGCTTTTATGTTAACGGGTAATATACATCAAAAGCACTCGATTCTGTTTTCTATACATTTTTATATTATTTTTAGCAATCTTATTTTGCTATATAATACACTTTTTTTTATCATACTTGCAAGAACTGTACTTTTTCTCCAATTTTAATGTCATCAATAATAACACATGATACTTATTTAGAACCTAAAGTTTTTTTTTGCTAGTCTTAGCCCTTATATGAGCATAGAATGTTTTTGGTCTAACAAATATAGCCTGAAAGGCTCTATAAAAATAACATAAATCCTAGACTCGTCTAATTATATGTTTATTTTATTATACCAATAAATAATTATTTTACGTATGAATTAAGAGCGAATAAATAAATAAGGCTTTTTTCAGAGCGCCGGACGGGGAACGGTTATAATATTCTATTAAGTAGCTGCTATATTTTTGAAGCAGATACGATGGCCCTTCGTTTTTTAAGCATGTTTGTTGTTTTTAATTATATTTTTTTGTTTAGAAATTAATTTAATAAAGTAACTATTGCATAATTTCATACATGATTTGTGAGTTTTGGTAACAATAATAATTGTATGAAAATACTTTAAAGTTTAAATTGAAAGAATGCCAGGCGATTAAGGTAACTCTTTCGACCGTAAACTCATATTCTCTCCCAAGTAGCCCAACATAATAACACCTATTAAAATTAATATATAATATTCAACCATTTCAATCACTATTCCTATAGTCTTCACTTGAAAAAAAAATTTTTCAATAAAATTTTACACAAAAAATAAATTAAAAGAGCGACATCCAAAATTTAAAAGTAATTCCGTTATTTACTCTTAAGAATAATAAATATAAAATTTATAGAATAATGAAGATATTGAATTAGTAAAAATTAATTACTAATATAAAAAGCAGGGAGTTTACAAAATTTTACTTTCAGGGGTATAAATACGATTACAATATTTTTCACTCGAAAATCTCCACTATAGTTTTTCCGTGTGATTTTCACCTATAATAGCAGATTCGACTGTTTATTAAAGTTGAATTATTGAGAGTTATAAAAAAACTTTTAGTCAACTATTTGAACACTAGGCTAAGTATAAATACGAAAATTTGTACTTTATACGACTTTATACTAAAGAATCCAATTGAAATGATAAATATTTACTGCAATATTGATCATACAAATGGAAAAACAACGAGGATCTTGATATGGCTTCCTTGAATTTTTTTCACAAACATATCTGTTGTCGGAAGTTTCAATTTGATATGTAGGCAATTATTTTAAATGAGATTTTTTTGGATATGATTTAATGATAAAAATTCAGGTTAATCCTATAAGGGGTGGTTAGCCTTTTTTGAGCTTCCAAGCCATCCAACCAATTTCCATTTTGATAAATTAATATTGAATAGTATTATATTATTGGCTATAAGCTATTATACATTTAATAATCAGTAATTTTAATTTAGTTTATCCAATTATGATTTTTTATTAATTTTAAGAGTGGTGGCCTCGGAAAGGGTTAGCAAATATTGCAAAACAGGTTACATGTATTCTGAGATAAAACTTATATAGAATCAGGAGAAACAAAACTTTGGGACAGTATGCTAGCGAATAGTACTTTTAAAAACAAATTTATCCTGTACTTAATGTGTATATATGCTGACGGTTTGATCATAAGATATTTATTTAAAGACTGGTTGAATTATAAACTTTCAATATGGGAGATTCAAAACGAAGAAAGCACTTTGTTGAGGCTTATAATTATTGGACTAATTATTTAAAACCTTAGTTATTATTGGAGGGATTGGAAAGGCATTTATATTATCAATCTAATTTTGAAAGTATTATTTGCTAAAAAAAATTCTATGTTTTATTTACTGGATATAAATTTAATATGAAATTTCATACGCTTTAACTCTTCATGCATTAAAGTGATTTCTTCGTAAAGAATCCTCTATATATGAAAATGTCAAGAGCAAAAGTAACATAAATGTGCCCATTATTAAGAATTAATTAGATTTGGGATAAAATGCAAATATATATTCAAATTTTAACTGAAATATGATATTTATAACGTAATCAAATCCCAGCAAATGTGAAAATGAATAAATTCATTTATAGACTGCGTTATGGATCTACACTATTCACTTAGATTGGCGAATTGCTTGTAATCCACACTAAATTAGCTAACTGAAGTCTATAAAATGGGGATAAATATAGGATTATTAAACCATTGCTTATAGATTCAAGGCTGCAAATAGATTGGTGTCATATACGCCACTGACGAATCAAGGTCTAGAAAAACTTTTCTATTATTTGTGGGTTTAGTACAAATGAATTTCATTTTTTCTAAGGCAGGAGAAAAGGTCTGTTTTTACCAATTTATAGATGTGATGATTTTTGTTGGTAAATTTTTCTTTAGTTATGGCAGATAAATGATGTGATTCCAGAGAATTTACATTTTATAATATAAATTTCAGCTAAATTGAATATAATATCTGTAGTTAATATTGTTAATTTTTTTACATAAATAGGTTCTCGGAAGGTGAATAATCATTTTAAATCACATGCTCAAATTACACTTTATTGCTTTATTTTTAGGAGTATATATTTTTTTCTGAAGTATATTAGTTTAAATTTTTTTTCATAATTGGAATAATGTTTGTTCATTTCGAAGAAAATATGTGTGTATGGAGGCATGTGGTTGGCCAATTTTACTATTCACTTTCACGTTCAGAGAAAAATTACTGGAATATGAAGTAAAAAGACGATTGGGAATTGGCTAGAATATACAATTTTACTCGTCGCATAAATTTGAATAGATTGGATGTATTGCAATTTATGCTTTTTACACGTGAAAGTGTAGGTGGGATTTAAAATATAAAAACATGAGCGATTAGGGTATAGCGCTAAAATAGCATTATTCATTTAAAAACAGTTTGAAATAAAAGGCTTAGAATTTTCCATCGAAGTCTCAGATTCACTACACAAATTAATTATTCTTTTTTGTTTAATTAAAGCACTATTTTATATTTCTAATAACTGTAAGACTAGCCGGCTCTTCTATCATACACTCTTTAAAATGGCCCCTACCGAAAAAAACAACTCTGATAAAACCTTAGCTGTTAAGCCACCATGGTAAAATATCAAAAACTAAATAAATAATAATAAATTTTCTTACAGCTAGCTTAATAAATTGTCAAACTCGAAATATCCTTGCTAGAGTTTATGTTTCTTTATCTACTTGTCCATATATTTTATTCAATTATAATTTACCAAAATAGCCCAATGCAAAGTTTAGCTGAAGAAAGGCTAAATCCTGCTTTTCCTGTACAAGAAATGACTGATTTTATAAATGGTGGTAGAGATATCACAGAGGTAATAGAGATAGACTTTAATTCCTCTATTTTCAGTCTCCAACAGCTTTTATGTTTAATTATACTAAAATTAAACGCCTATAAATATATTTTTCATAGCTTAAGAGAACTATGTTTCTCGAAATGGAGAGAGACCCTAACTGGAAAATCGACGACTATCCAAATTTGTCTTTATCTGAAATCCGCGAAAGAACAATGAAGAAAGTCTCCGGAGTTGCTGATAGACTTTTAACCGAGTCAAGATCTAAATTCATGATGAGAATGAGCTTGATGAGCGTAGTTGACCCTGGATTTTGGACTAGATTTGGTGTTCATTTTGGTCTTTTTTTAGGTGCTCTTACGGGCCAGGCAACTCCTTCACAATTCAACTATTGGGTTCAAAAAGGCGCATTGTCTTTACGAGGAATGGTTGGTTGTTTTGGAATGACTGAACTTGGCCACGGATCAAATGTTGCTGGGCTTGAGACTACTGCTACATTTGACGAATCACATGACCAGTTTATTATTAATACACCAACATTGACTGCCACAAAATGGTGGATCGGAGGTGCTGCTCAAACTGCAACGCACTGCTCCGTATATGCACGGTTGATCATTAAAGGCGTTGATTATGGCGTAAAAGTATTCATTGTTCAGCTACGTGACCCAAAAACTTTCAACTTAATGCAAGGTGTCAACATTGGTGATATCGGAAAAAAGATGGGGAGAGATCAAATTGACAATGGCTGGATTCAGTTTACGAATGTTAGAATCCCAAGAAGTTACATGCTGATGAAACATACAAAAGTTTCATCAACTGGAAAAGTTACCGAACCACCGATGGCCCAGCTTGCCTATGGCGCACTTATCATGGGCCGTGTTAGCATGGTTTCAGATTCAGCAAATGTATCTAGACGCGCATTAACTATTGCCATTAGATACGCTGCCGTTCGTCGACAATTCACTTCTGGGCCTGCTGGCTCTTTGGAAACTAAGCTCTTGGATTACACTATTCATCAACATAGATTATTGCCATTATTAGCCCAATCTTTTGCTATCGGCTTTGCAGCTCGCAAATTAAATCAACAATACGAACTGCTTATGGCGGGACTTGAAGGATCAAAACCAGGGTCAGATATTAAGCTAATCCTCGAAGATTTGAAAGAAACTCATGCCACTAGCGCTGGGCTAAAGGCATTCTGTACATGGGATTGCTTGAATATTATCGATCAATGCCGCCAATCTCTTGGAGGTCATGGGTATTCTGCATATACCGGGTTAAGCACTTCATACCAAGATTTTGCTGTTCACTGTACCTGGGAAGGAGATAATACAATTCTGATGCTACAATGCGGAAGATTTCTAGTTACATCTGCAGAAAAATTCAAAAAGAATTTACCAACACCAGCTAATTTGAGTTACTTGGGTAAGGCAGGGTCTGGAGAAAAATTCAATAGCTGTACTTCTACAAACCCAGATGAAATTTGCTCTATCGAAACATTGAAAGAAGCTTGGGCTTGCGTTGCCGCTTACTCTATCTTAAAAGCACACAAGCTTTACAAGGAAAGTGTTTCTACTGGCTCTACTATGGATCAAGCGTATGAAGCCACTTCTGCTTCCCGTTTACATGCCGCTAAAATGCACATAACAGCTTATTTGTTCCATTGCCTATCAGATGCAATTTACACAAACGAATGTACACCAGGAATTGTCGAACCGCTCAAATCTCTTGCATTGCTTTATGGAATCAGTTCAATTATAAAGAATAGTGGCGAGTTCCTACAATGCAAATACTTTGATTCTAAGCAAATCAACACTCTTAATAAAAAACTTGACGAACTATGCTTATCTGTTAGAAAGTATGCTGTTTTGCTTGTCGACTCTTTTGCGTATCCTGACTATGTTATCAATTCCCCACTTGGTAAATATGATGGAAACGTTTATGAAACTTACTTTAATTTGGTTAACAGACTTAACCCTAACAAACCTGTACCTTACTTCGAAACCCTTATCAAGCCCATGCTCAACAGGTCATTAGAAACTGATGAAGGACCAGAGCTAGAAATTGACACTGAATAAATTCTTTTAAACTCTACAACTATTTTTTAAATTTAGCTACCATTTTAGTGAATTAATAAATATTTTATTTATCAATTTCTTTTTTTTTAAACAAGTAATCTTTAATCTTTAATCTATTTTTTATTAATAAGTTCTATACTTAATACTTAGCCGCAAGTTCACTTTATCTGCACCAGGATTTTTAGTTCTTTCCCGAGTGTTAGACATATTTTGATCAACTAAATGAAACCTACTACATTCAATAATTATTATAATATTATTATCAGGCTCACGCAAGATTTGGTTTGGTCCAGAATGGCAGCTCGAGTGTATTTAACTATAAATCACTGGCGAATTAATCGATGTAGTTTTTTATACAATATGTAATGATAAAGGGATAATATTTTTTTTACCAAGGTTATTTATGCAAATGTATATTTAATATAAATATATTGTGTTATTGGAATATGATTTATTCCTAAACGACGATATATTTTCATTTTCGTAGTATGGTGCACAAGACCTATAATTTTAAACTTTTTTTAAATATTCTTAGCGCGGTATAGCAAATCTCAGCTTAGTATCAGGCTTTTTGACTCTTGGAAGAGGAAATATAAAGGGCAACCAATACAAAATAATAGAGCTATAGTATTAAAAATGTTTTATCCCGTATTTTTTAACATTTAAAAATCCGTTTTCTATCAAATAAATGGTATTCGGCAATAAGGGTGATAATTCAATTATTATTAATACGCCAAAATTAATTGAAATACCCCTAATTTCGTTCATTATAAGTTTCCTTGAGCTAAGAATCCTAATATAAAATAATTTCGATTCCCACTTTTCTAACTCTCAGAAGTTTGCACTTTAATTGTCCTTTATAAATGTATAATGTATTCAGACCCTTTAAAAGAGTAGGATATATGAGATTCTAAGGTGAATCCAAGCTTTTATTTATTAATTATATATTTAATTTTAATGCAGACGAGATAAAAATATTGGTTTTATCAGATATTCTATTTTATTATATTCTTTAGTTTGATTTAAAAGCTAAAGTAATACTGAATAGAAAAGTTTTTGATAGAAAAACCTCCGCTCTTTGAAATAATCTCGCATATGGGATATATTAGGGGAAGTCGAACTTTCTGATTATTTCTATCATTATTATAAAAGATCATTAACCAACTATTTTATTGGCCTGAAAAGCCAATCCAAAATAGGAAAATTTAAAAAATAAATAGTTATTGGTTGGTTTGATTTTCGCGAAAACAAACCAACAACAGAAAATAAATTCGCAGCAAAAGTTTGATCAGTCTGAAAATAAAATTTATTGTCCTTCTGATTAATTTCTTAAATTTTCAAATGAGCGATAAAGATTTTTACCTCCGATACTAGTAAGCCTTCAAATATTAAACAGAAATTATTAAATAACTCCCATTCATACCAAAGAAAATTCTTTACATCGTGATACATTAAATCTTACTTATCTTGATTTATTTTTTATGATTATTTTTTTTTAAATAGCGTCGGCCATGTTGGGAAATTTGGCCATGAATTTTTAGAATTTGAAATTAATTCGAATGGATTAATACGTTACGCTAACAACTCAAATTATAGAAGAGACAATCTTATTAGAAAGAAAGGTAATAAACAATTACTCGCCATACTTATTCCATTTATATTTTCCTGCAATCTTTAAATTAAAACTTGATCGCTTCATCTTTCAAAAATAAAAAATAGTATGTGTAGGCCAAGAAATAATTAAAGAAATTATTAGAATAGTTAAAGACAGCGAAATTTTATTGTAAGTGCAGATCTTTGTAATTATTTATAACACTTATTGCATCGTTCTTATTTATATGAATAATCATTTAGGGAAGACGATAGTAAATGGCCAGAAAAGGATGCTGCTGGAAAACAGGAGCTTGAAATTAAATTGGGAAATGACCACATCTCTTTTGAGGTAAATTTTCAAATGGCTTTTATTCTCTTTGATATATTTAATGTTTTTTAAATGATAAAAATTGATGATAAATTACTTTAATATCTATTTTTTTGTTCAATTAGACTTCAAAAATAAAGTCACTAGCTGATATACAAGATATGGAAGATCCGGAAGGGCTAAGATGTTTTTACTACCTAATCCAAGATTTAAAATGCTTAATCTTCTCACTAATTACACTTCACTTTAAGGTTTTTATTTCATTTCATTTTTTTATATATTTTCATTAACTCTTCTACTAACAATTCATCATTTCCTTTTTGTTTTAGATTCGGCCTATTGGATAATTATCAACATAATTTTATTCTCTTATATCGATTTGATATATTTTATAATATTAACATTGCTATCACTTTTTCTTAGTTTGGTTATCTGTTATATTTTCATCAAGTTTTACGCTTTATTTAATAAAATCGTGTAATTTTTTTCATGAATAATCTAGCTAGAATACACTAAATATAAATGATATAAGATTAACAAAAAAAAAATCAGATAAAGCTGAAAACGGAATATTTAAACTTAGAGATGGGACATAATTATTTAGAATAACGCTAGTTTTTGTATAAAAAAAAACATAATCGATGCAAAAAGCAAAATGAAGCTTAGATATAGACTAGCTATTTGCAATTTCAATCATTTTATTGATATCAACCACCTTTTCACTAACTTTTCCAACGTTATTTCCAGATTTTTTTTCGTATTCTTTAATTTTAATCCACTGAGAATAATTAATAGATTTTCCTAAAACTCCAGATAATTGAAGCTCTTTGTCAATATCAGAACGGCTCAAACTTTTGATATATCCAGAACTACTGACAGAATCGATGTGGTTTTGTATATCTGAGTCTATAGCAAATGCAGTTTCATAAGCGTCTTGCATAGTGCTTGCTAAAACGCCTGTTGGCCCTGTTTTAGCCCAACCAGATACATATAGTCCATCGACTAAATCGTTGGTTGAAGGGTCAAACACTCTACCGGAAATATTTGGAACTATTTTTTTTACTTGGTCAAATGGAAACCCGTCAGTTTGAGTAGATTCATACCCGATACTTCTAAAAGCTACATCGACATGTTCAGAAACTTGGCTTTGTGGAACAGCTACTAGCTTTGTTGAAAGATCTTGATTAATGATTAAATTATTTCTAGTTAAATTAATGATTTGGCAATTTTGACTTGGATGGTTTTCGATGCTAGTTGGGCTCATAAAGAACTTTAACGACCATGATTTTTCTTTGTTTGATTTTGAGTCGCTAATAGCGTTTGATAAGCGCTCTACTGGGCTTGTTTGTATTTTTTCATTTTCGTACTGTAACAATAGATCGATTTTTCTTTTAATTTGTCTAGACTTAGGTAGTACGTTTCTTGCATAATCACTATCAAGCTCCTTTTTAAGTTCTGCGTAGTTGAATTTAAAATTTACGTTTGGCAGTTTCAATAGTTCACGCAACTCTTTGGTAGTGAATGCGGACTGAAGCGCTCCTCGTCGTCCAACTATATCTACGTGTTTTATCGTGCTCTTTGCGAGCATTTCTAGATAGCTGGAAGTTATATCCGTCTTGGATAAAGTATCAATATCCGATAACAATATCCTAGCTATGTCTAAGGATACATTTCCTACGCCAAAGATGATAGATTTTCCGCTGGACCCTTTTGATAGAAAATCACTATGAAATAAACTCTGAGAATGCGGATAGCCGTTGTAATAGTTGACAAAATCTCGACCTGAATGTATTCCGTTTTTTTGAGCGTTTGTAACTTGATCTATTTCGCCATCTTCACCTTTTATATTTAGTTTTTTTGCAGCAGAGGTTCCATTAGATAAAACCACGAAATCGTACAACGAACGAAGTTTACTGACAGATAAATCGAGGTCTTTACCGATGCTGATATTTCCGTAATAACGAACTCTAGGATCTGAACCAATTTCATCGAATTTGTTTGTACAGATCTACTTTTTTTATTTTAAAAAGGGGTAAATTTTTTGTTTAAAGAAATAGAGTGCACAGTTTTTGTGAGCCATTCAAAAAGTTTTCAGTAGTCCAGTTTTAATACCTTTACTTCAGGATGATCAGGAGCTACACCATATCTCACTAAGCCATAGGGTACAGGGAGACTTTCGTATATATCGATATTAATGTTAGATCTTTTGTCTAATAGCTTGGACGCAGTATAAAATCCTGCAGCACCAGAACCAATGATTGCTACATTATAAACTGGATCGTTTGAAACCGAGGAAAATGAGTTTGTCGAATGAAAGCGTATACTAGTGGTAGAGGAATTTGAATTAAAAACAGAAACTTTGGCTAAAGCTTTTAAAGGATTACTCCTTTGCAAAATTTTGGCTCGCAAAGAATTCATAATTGTAAATCCAATAAAAGTTGGTCGCAGAAAATCGCTTGTATTTATATTAAGCAATATAAAAAAGTTCTTCTAGATTGAATACTTTAGGGTGTAAGTGATATATAGTATAAGACTTTGAAGAACATATGCTTGAATATAGTATTATAGAGAAATTGAACCCGTTGAAATAAAGGTACCTACTTGATGTAGCTAATATTTTCTATTGAAAAGAGATATATAGCTTGACTATCTAGTTTTGCACAATAACATTGGAGCATTATAATATGTAACAAGATTTAATGCATTAATAAATGATCTGATAAGAGCAAACCTAAACTAAATTATATAAGGCTTCATTTTGTAAAATAAACAACTAGACTTTTAATTGGCGATTTTAATTTTCCTGAAGCTTATTTCGGATTTCAGCTAAATACTTAATATTGAAGAAATTTAGTCACAAAAAGTGCTTTTTTAAGCTGTAATGTATTTTGATAATGAAGAATAATAATTTTATTTATTAAGCGCTGATATACCCTTTTCCGGCTTATGCAGAAATAGTTTTCGAGGGAGAAAATAATCTGATTGAGGCCTGTGGTGATCGATTGATAGTTGAAAGACAAGCTATGAAATACTGGAATTTACAGTATTCAAAGCAAAGCAAAGCAAAGCAAAGTAATTTAATTATTTTTAAACTAGTAAAAGCAACAACCAGCTTCTAAATCTGATGTATCTTTACTTCGAGGAATTTATTAATTTTTTACATTTATACTAATGCGTCGAACATAAGTATAAATAACAAAAAGCTAAATAAAGGGGCTTGTAAAAGGGTTTCGCAAAAAAATAATTTAGTAAGAATACCTCTATGCCTTGCATATGTTTTATAAGCTTCTTTTAGTCACTAAAATTTCTTTTTAGAACTTTGAGCGTACATTATTAACTAAAAGCGATGTGCTTTATTAATTGTTATATTAATAAATAATAAATCAAATAGTATGAAAATATTTTTTTATCTTTTACTCGAAAAAAATGTGTAAAAACTAAAGTTAAATAGAATAATTTAGTTGCAGTTTATCTTTTCGTGTCTAAATTTACAAAGCCCAGGCTTACTGACAACCCTAATGCTATAGTACTTAGACTTGGTAGTTCCTAACATATCCATGTTAGAATATGCACCGCATAAGTTTACAGTATCCAATTGATTAGTACATGAAGTATCAGAGTAGATGCTTAACTCTGCGTCATTAGTTGTACCGATAAATAGCTTGTCTAAATTATAATAAGGATCACAATGTCCATGGGGTACATACTTTTGAGTAAAAAAACGCTAAAATCCTGTGGCGTTCCAGTTTATTTTCGCAATATTGGTTGACTGAGCGCTTGTGTAGCCCAAGCTGGCGACTAAAGCAACAAATTTGATACAGCCCTTGATCATTTTAAGAATTTTGAGTGTTTATTTTCCCTTATAAGTGTATTTGATAATTTTCTACTTTACGAGGAATAATTGTCCCTATTTACCAGAGATAAAACTGCGTTTTTGACATATTTCTAATATATAGGAGCTTTATGTTAAATTAATTTTTATTCTATACTACTGTTATTATTTAGGCAATAATTATTCATTAGAATATTCTTGTGCTCTAAACTAACATTAGTTATAGATTACTATTATGATCTGAAATTTATTTTCTTTCTAGTTTTGAAACCACTATTATCTTAGTTACTTTCGATTTTAAACTAAACAGACGATCATAGCTATATTTTTTTTTCAATCTTAAATTCATATTCTCAATGCGAAAATTATATTAAGTTATTATTCAACAACGCTTCAATTAGAAATTTTGAGTTTCATGCAGTCTTAGCCTTTTCGCGCCCAACACTCTTTAAATAAATAAAATTTAATGATTCGTTTATGGATTATAATTAAATTTATTAATTGCTATTATTTGACAACAAAATCAATAGTTATGTAAGTCTCGTAATATAATAATTTATTTAGAATATAGTTAGCAGGGTTTGGTAGATCAAAAACGAAGTAATAATCCGTGAAAGGGTTAAATACCACGTTTATGGATTTAAAAACTATCTCAATTAACCCTATCCCATCCAACCTCTTTAAAATATTTAATTTAATGATTCGCTAGCGATTTATAACAAATTTCATTATTTGCTAATATTTTACAGTAAACCAATAATTTTTGAGCTTTGATATTAAATGATTTTGCTTGATTGCTGTTGACTATATGGGTGATTCTGAACGAAGGGAGCACTTTGATGCAGTGTAATATTATTGGCTTGGGCAATAAAAAATGTAAATATTATTGGCGGCTTTGAAAAGGCATTTCGTTTTTTCTATTTATTCTTTTAATTTGCTAAAAAAAAGCACCGATTTTACTCATTGGCTATAATTTTATAATTCAAATTTGTGCACTGCAACACTAATCACTATAAAATGACTCATTCATAAAGAATCTCCCATATTTGGTAGGTCAAAAATAGTCTACCGCTCAGGAAAGGGCTAACCCTTTCAGAGGCGGATAGTATTTTTTTGAACTGCGAAAATTATCCAACCGTTTTACAATCTGGCAAACTAATATAAGAAAAAAAGAAAGCTATTTCGTTATTAAATATACCGAATCCAATAAATAATAACTATAGCATTTATTTCCCAATTATGTTTTTTAATCATGTTGAAGAATGCTGACCCGGACAAAGGTTAACCCTTTCCCACGCGTATGCTATTTTTGGACTACCAAATATAGCCAACAGCGTTCAATTAAAATAATTTAATTGTGAAAATCAAAAAATTATTGGTTTATAGTATTAAGCAGCAAATAAACAATTTAACAAAAATTAGAAATGAATCGATATATTTTTTTTTTTTGATTAATGAGCAGGAAAGTGGTAAATTTGTATGAACAGGATCTTAGTGTTGTCTTTCTATTTCTGATTTGCGACGACTTTGTAGAATCTTTGTCAATGTTGAAGCGAAGACCTTGTTAGGAATTGTGAGTTTGGGAATAGAAAAGAAAAGAACTTAAGCGCACTTAGTCTGCTAAAAAGTTAACAACATCACTGTACCAGTAAAACTCTACGAATTGAACAGAATAAAAAAAAAACTTATTCACATTTGACCAGTATAAGTCAGCCATCCAATAGATAATCGTAAAGAACAATCTATATTATTATGAATCTTATTTGGGGGAAATTCTAAACAGCAGTAGCGAGTAACTAAGCGCAAATTAAAGATTTAGTCAATTTGTTAGTTAAAGGAAGCATATAGAGCCAGTAGCTGGAAAGTAATATTGGTGGAGATTCCAATGCATGCCAAAGCTTCCAAAAAGTTCTATTTTGCCACCGTTTTTACAGCGAATACTGATATTTCGACATCAATTCGTAGCGAATAGTTCTATTAAGCCAAAGATGTTTCGATAAATAGCCTATTTTATGCATCTCTCTTGATGCATTTACTCATGGTAGCCACTAATAGCTATTTACACTCTTCGTAGCGAATAATATCATCACAAAAAGTCTTGGAAATAAAATTATCGGCGATAGTACGTGGAAAATTTTTTTATTCGATATGGCTAAATGTGTTGGTTGATTGTGGGCGGATGTTTCTGGAAACTGATGGAAGAATTCCCTTAATGCTGTATATTGTCATTTGCTCTAAGAGCTCTTCGTTAGGCTCGGATTCTTCTTGCTGCTGTTTTTTGGTCGATGGAGGGGTTTTCAGAATAAAATAATTCTCTATACTTGAAATCATAATCGAATTTTAGAATGAAATAGAAGTTTAAGTCTAAAATGCAAAATCCTACAACCAAATTAAATGCAAATTCTTAAAAAAATCAACACTTCAGATGATCTACGCTAAGGTAAAAAAGATGTCATCTAAAAAAAAAAAACATATATAAAGCTGAAGCCTTTCCCATATCAGAACGTCAATTATAGAATTTTTGATCCAAAATAAATAAACTAGCCTATTTCTAGCTGTAAAAAGAATATACGTTTTTCTCTGGCTTTTTTAATATTCCCTATCATCCATTACTGTATTTCACTTATATAAAATGACTAATCAACCTGAAACCTTTGCCTTCCAAGCTGAAATCAGCCAGCTTATGAGCTTGATTATCAACACCTTCTACTCAAACAAAGAAATCTTTTTAAGAGAATTGATCTCCAACGCCTCTGATGCCATTGATAAAATCAGATATGAATCCCTTACTAACCCTTCCGTCCTAGATACTGAAAAAGATCTATACATCCAATTGTCTGTCGACAAGGTCAACAACATTCTTACCATCAGAGATAGCGGTATCGGTATGACAAAAGCCGATCTTGTAAATAACTTGGGTACCATTGCCAAATCTGGTACCAAAACTTTCATGGAAGCCTTGTCCCAAGGTGCTGATATCTCCATGATTGGTCAATTTGGTGTCGGTTTCTATTCCGCATATCTTGTTGCCGACAAAGTCGTCGTTGTCACTAAGAACAACGATGATGAACAATACATCTGGGAATCTGCTGCCGGTGGCTCTTTCACCATTACCTTGGATGAATCTGGCGAAAGGATCGGCCGTGGTACTGAAATTAGACTTCACCTCAAGGAAGATCAACTAGAATACCTTGACGAAAAGAAAATCAAGGAAGTCGTCAAGAAACACTCAGAATTTATCTCATATCCTATCAGACTTCTCGTTGAAAAAGAGGTTGAAACTGAAGTTCCAGTTGAAAAGGAAGAGTCTGCTGATGGCGAATCTAAGATCGAAGAAGTTGAGGATGAAGATGGTGAAAAGAAAGAAACCACCAAGAAAATCAAAGAATTGAAGATTGAAACTGAAGAACTCAACAAGACTAAACCTCTATGGACCAGAAACCCTGATGATATTACTCCCGAGGAATACAACACCTTCTACAAAGCTCTCACCAATGATTGGGAAGACCCACTCTCTCTCAAACACTTCTCAGTTGAAGGTCAACTCGAATTCCGCGCTATCTTGTATATTCCTAGCCGCGCTCCATTCGACTTGTTCGAAACCAAAAAGAAGAGGAACAATATTAAATTATATGTCCGCCGCGTCTTCATCATGGATGACTGTGAAGAACTCATCCCAGAATGGCTTAGCTTCGTCAAGGGTGTAGTAGATTCTGAAGATCTTCCACTCAACATTTCTCGTGAAATCTTGCAACAAAACAAGATCCTTAAGGTCATCAAAAAGAACATTGTCAAGAAGTGTCTCGAGATGTTCACTGAAATCTCTGAAGATAAGGACAGCTTCACCAAATTCTATGAGGCTTTCAGCAAAAACATCAAATTGGGTATCCACGAAGACACCCAAAACCGCTCTAAACTCGCCGAATTGTTGAGATACAGCTCATCCAAATCTGTTGATGAACCAACCTCCCTTAAAGACTACGTCACTCGTATGCCTGAAAACCAAAAGGATATCTACTACATCACCGGTGAATCCAAGAAGGCTGTCATGGAATCCCCATTCCTCGAAACCCTCAAGGCCAAGAACTTTGAAGTTTTGTTCATGGTTGACCCAATCGATGAATACTGCGTACAACAGCTCCGCGAATACGACGGTAAGAAACTAGTCTCCGTTACCAAGGAAGGTTTGGAATTCGAAGAATCTGAAGAAGAGAAGGCTAAGAATGAACAAATCAAGAAAGAATTTGAACCCCTTTGCGCCGAAATCAAGGAAATCCTTGGCGACCAAGTCGAA
Source organism: Smittium culicis (assembly GCA_001970855.1). Taxonomy (NCBI): domain Eukaryota; kingdom Fungi; phylum Kickxellomycota; class Harpellomycetes; order Harpellales; family Legeriomycetaceae; genus Smittium; species Smittium culicis. The sequence continues at coordinate 46,966 of LSSN01000093.1, forward strand.
AAGGTTGTTGTTTCCAACAGAATTTCTGACTCCCCATGCGTCTTGGTTACTGGCCAATTTGGTTGGACTGCTAACATGGAAAGAATTATGAAAGCACAAGCTCTCCGTGACTCATCTATGTCCTCATACATGATGTCCAAGAAAACTATGGAAATTAACCCACATCACAAGATCATCGTGGCCTTAAAAGAACGTCTCGAAAAGGATAAATCTGACAAAACTATTAAAGATCTCGCCCTTCTCATGTTTGACGCTGCCCTTCTCTCCTCAGGCTTCACTCTTGATAACCCATCATCTTTCTCAAACCGCATTTACAGAATGATCAACCACGGTTTGGGCCACGATGATGATGAAGTTGAAGTTGATGATGTTACTGCTGATGCTCCTGCCCTCGAAGAAGTCACTGAATCCAATATGGAAGAAGTAGACTAAACTGGTTTTCTTAAATAAGGCTGTTCTATTATATACTAATCTTTTCTCCATTTATACAAATAATTTTATTTATCATTTATTCCAGAATAAAAATTGCCCAACCTGGGCTTGCATATAATATTATATTTGTTTCTGACTCATAAAATTTTTTCTTGAGTGTGTAATCTTTACAGGATTAAAATATATATTAAGTTTTACTGTTTTTACGCCCTTACCTGATGATACTGACTATAGCCATCATCCTTGCATTTTATCTACTTTAACTTATTATTACAATGCATCAACTCGCACTCTCTCTTCTATCTCTCTTAGAAAATTTTTTCTTGGGCGAGCCAATAGGATTACGATAGTCGACCGGAAACGACGAAATAACCGGTCTGTCATCCACCGGTGGACGGTGGACCGAAAAATTGGGAAAAAAGGCAACTGGGTTGACCTTCAAACTATGTATCCGGACCTGAAGCTGGGCCTTCAGGACATTGGAAAAATGCGTATGGGCACATTCCGGACCGCCCAGCGCCTGTCGAACATGAAAATC